>OY754968.1:3091184-3278684 GCA_963576475.1 Molanna angustata | reverse complement strand
TATACCAGGGTTGTCAGAGATCTTGGAATCTTCATCGATGATGACCTTTCGTGGTATGAACAAGTATCGCATGTTAGTAAATCTATTTTCTTTGCCCTACATTCACTTGATAAACTGAAAAATTTCCTTCCATTCCGTTGTAAAATAACTCTAGCTCAATCACTTCTTCTTCCATTGCTTGATTATGCCGATGTAGGTATGCTATTTGGATGCAAATGAAGTGCATCTCAATAAACTTGAACGTCTTCAGAATATATGTATCAGATTCATCTTTGGGTTGAAAAAATTTGATCGCATATCGTCTTACCGCAATCTTCTTTGATGGCCCAGGATACGCCAGCGGCGCAATATACACATTTTGTCACTATTGTACAATATTCTCTCGAACCCAAACCTGTCACAGTACCTCAAAAGCAAATTCACTTATTTATCCAACCATGGACTTCCACTCCGATCTGCTGAACGTACAACACTATCCATCCCTATCCATAATACAGAATTTCTCAGCTCTTCGTTCGAAGTACAATCAGCAAGATTATGGAATAGCCTTAATCCGGATATTGCGTCGTCTAACTCACTTATTTAAAAAAAACCAAAGGAAGGAATATTTATCCTTGAACACCTGATCCCGATTTTCTCTTCTGTCCTTACCATATCCTTTTTTCTTGCTATGAATTATATTTTTTTTTTGTTTTAATAGTATTTAAGTGTTATATGTATTTTCTTTGAATTATTTTACTCTTATTTATTTGCTGCTGTACATACACAATGTTGTAATACTTTGTAATCTGGTTGGTTGGAAGAAATTGCCTAGTGGCAATAAGCCTGCCAGTGTACAACTATATTTGTTTATATTATGTACAAGAAGATATATAAATAAATAAATAAACATGTTTATATAAATAAGGGTTTTACTTAAACTAATTTTACAAGAAAAGTATTAAACAAATTCAAAAATCATAAAACTCATGCAATAGAATAAAGACGTACCTACATATATACAAACTGTTTTTTTTTTATTACTCCTCACTAACACAAGGTGATATAGTGGAGAGTAATGATTTCGCAATTTTTAAGGGTATTTTTTTTTTTGCAGATTATCAACTAGTATCATGCTGAGATTGTATTCTGAAAGTTTCATCACAATGTATCTGTGTGTGTGTGCTATGTACGGCGTGTTCATTTTTTACTTTATCGATTATAGACTAAAGTACTCATTCGATTCTATTCAAATTTTTCAAATATGTATACCTAATACTCGATTAGATCCCATTAGATTTTGAACGATATATGAATAGTGCTTCTCAATTTTTTTAACTGTCAAATATTTCAAAGTGACCCCAAGCTCAGGAAACTTAAAATTTTTAATTTTTGTTTTCAAATTCGTAAAAAGGCACATCACTTTCATAAAATGGCATTGAAGAGTTATCAAGTTTTCATAGTAAAATATTTAAATAAAAAATAATTTAACAAACTCATTTCATGAAAATGTTGGAAATTTTCCATACAAAATTTGAATACTTTATAGAATGACTTGTTAGTGAGGAGTTTAGCGTTGGCCACAACCCACTCGTTTCAAAGACGTATCTTTTGAGGGTACTGGGGAAATGATTTTAAAAATATACAATATAGCCTCTTAACTGGTGTTGTTGCTGTATGCATCAAATCTTGAAAACGATTATTTAACCATTTTTAAATTTTTGCTTCCGATGACAATATTTACAAAAAAATCTATGACGATTGAAAAATAATATATAGGAAAAAAAATAGTATAAAGTAGAATATTCAATATGCATTATAAAAAAATAATAATTTTTATTAATAACCACGCTTATGATATTAAAATGCATATTTTTTTCTGGTTCTCCATAAAATACCGAATCCAATAAACTGATTTTCCCAGAAAAATTTAAGCAATTTGTTTTAAATTTCTTCCATTATAAAATTAGTGTCGGAATAGATAAAACCTATTGAAGAAATAAAGAACCAATTGCTTAAATTTACATAAAAAAATTGTTGCGAAATCCGGCAACACATGAGCTGCCTATGTTTGTATAATTAAAAATGGTTGATCTTCATGTAATCTGAAATTTTTTATTATAATTTCGTCCGATCGGAGCCTCCCGTCTCTTCTGTGTCTCCTGTCCCTTCAATCTCTTAGAGAAAAAGTCAAATGACATTTATGTTCATATTCCTATGTCGATATTTTTCAACATATTCAATTAAGTTCAGTGTTCGCATCTGGAGAGACTACATCGAACCCATGGACGACAATGGAATTATCAAAATTGTAAAGACAGAAATAACCAACAACAGAAGACTACCCGGAATACCTGCGTAGAGATAGAAGGACAGTTGGACCACTTCCTTTCCCAGGATATTGATTACCTTCATAGGTCAAATGATGATGAAGAAAAAAAAATGATGATGACGAAGAAGAAAAAGTTTAAATCCACAAACCATCCCAGGTATACGTTGAAGAATCAGAAAAAAACCTTATTATTTTTTTTTTTTTTTTTAATAAAAATGAATATGTCCTTGTTAAACAAGTACATATACATCTTCCTACATTCCCTAAAATAAGCAAATAAATGCTTGTGTTATAGGTGAACGAAATCGGTCGAGGCAGGATTCGAACTCGCGACCACTGGATTACTAGCCCAGCGCGCTATCCGCTCTGCCATCGACCCATCTAAATATATTATGCATCTTAATATATGATGTGGCATTTGAATTTTAATTTTAATTTGAATTTTTATGAATTTTATCAACACGTAAGTCGCTATCTCAAGGTTGGTATGAAAAATATATCGATTGAACCTCTTGAATTTTTGTTTACTTTGAGAGAAGCCAAACTACTTGAACCATATATATTTAACTGTACATAATGTACATGCCAAAAATATAACATTCGAATAACCAATACCAATTAAGACCAACAGAGAAATCTGTTTTGAAGCGATCTTAATACCGCATCCAACAAAACTATAAATCCCATCAGTATATAACAATATAAACAAAAATTTAAAATAGAATTCCACCAAGTGCCATTCCGATCGAAAAGCTGAATTTAATCAAAATATTAGAGTCGTTGAGGTATTTTATCTTTAAGTGACGATTTAAGACGAGTGACTGGAGGCTCTTGTATGCTGTCTGTCCAGGATAGAGAGCTATAGAGGTTTAATGATGGTGATGAAGAGATTTGTCTATAAACGATGATTTTCTGAATGAAGGGGACAAAATGAACACGACATAAAATGTCATTGCAATTATTATTATTTTTTTTTTTAATTTTGTCAATACTGACGGTGTTGAATATGTAGAATTCCATAATAATAGGTATTTTAAATCAAACAAATGATTTGGTCTACATATATATTTTTGTAGACGTAATTCCCAACATAAACTAGAATACAACTGTTTTGAACAATTCATAATTGCAAAAATGTACCGAATTTTAGTATATAACAAAAAGCAGAGTTTCTATGTTTACCAGTTGATAAGGGCCTAATAAGCTGAAACGGTCGTCCTGGATTCAGGAAAAAATATATATGTAGACCAAATCATTTGTTTGATTTAAAATACCCATTATTATGTAATTATTATTATTTTCAGTTTTATTTTTAAGGAAGTAACTTTGTGGCGTCATTATAATTTATATTTTATAATATATATATAATGACTTGGTATACACCACTTATGAGCACAAATAACTGTCGACCGGTTTCGAGAACGATGTTCTCATCTTCAGGATAACTTATGTACTAAATTAAAAATAAAAATATAGACTTAACCTAAACTAATGATGTGGTAGGAAACAATTTAAAAGTAGTGGGGCAAGCGACAACCGGGTGTTTAGGAAACGCTAGATATAAATTATTTTTATTATTATAATTATATATTTTTTTTATTATTATTATTAATTTAATATATGTTAATTTATTTGATAGGGAATATATTTAGTAGCGGACTATTAGGGAAGTTTATTTGATTGTTTATTATATTCTGGTTATTGTTTATACTTTTCCTAATTTCTAATATTTCCAAAACAGCAAATCCGGTTGTCGCTTGCCCCACTACTTTTAAATTGTTTCCTACCACATCATTAGTTTAGGTTAAGTCTATATTTTTATTTTTAATTTAGTACCTACATAAGTTATCCTGAAGATGAGAACATCGTTCTCGAAACCGGTCGACAGTTATTTGTGCTCATAAGTGGTGTATACCAAGTTATTATTATATATATTATAAAATATATATTATTATTTTATTTATATATTTTTACCATATTTTTCTTTATCCTATCAATCAAACAAAACTTTTTCAACTAGATTATTTCTTCTGATTTTGTTATTTTTATTGTGTACATGACCAATGTACGTAGTACCTACTATGTAAACTTTGCTGGCTCATATTTTGTAATTTGTGTATTAAAATAATATATTGTACTGCTGTGTGCTTATTAAATCATAATAATTAGCTGACCCGGCGAACTTCGTACCGCCTAACAGTTAATTAATGTCGTGTTAACATTTACCTTACCTTAATTAATGATTTTATCAACGTAATAAAATGAAGACAAAAAATATTCAGTTCTATAGTTTATAATATATGATGATAAAATTTCAATTACACTTTCGCAATCGCATTGCGGTGTATTTTAATTGATTTAAAAATTAAATTTCTGTACAATTTTTTACGTGAATTTTTACAACAAATTTTTAACATCTCAATGGAGACGAAGTTGGAATATTATAATAGGAGAACCAGGAACTCAAACCACTTACAGGACTTCGACCTGTCATCGGCTGGTTTAGGTGATCATTTTATGCGCTTGCGCAACGTTTACCAATTATGTTTTTTTTTATTGAGTTTCCTTGTCGATGCAATTTTTAAGAGTTCTATGTATTTTAATAATGACAAAATGACCGTCTGAAAATAAGCTGAAAAAGACCATCGTCATCTATTAATTAACGAGGAAACCATTTTGTAACGCCATCATACTGAGAAATTGTTTTTTGTAAAAAATTAGAATGCAACAGCAACATATGCCGGTTATAGTTTTAAAGATAATATATTTTATTACATTTCAACAATTTCATAAACGTGAGGGGGGGGGGGTGGAGGGGAAGAATAGACCACTGGAAACTCATTGATTTAAAGGGGTTCTACTGAATTGATTTAAAGGGGTACAATTATAAAGGTAAAGATGCTCACAACAAAACAGAGGACAGATTAAATATCCGACTAATTCAAAATTTGTCATTGTAGTGCATTGAGTTTATTGCTATGTGACAATTTCTTCCAACTAACCAATTTTTCCAGCCCAGAGAAGCAATATTTATTATTATTAAAAATAAAATGAGGAAGTTACAAATACAATTACATACTAGAGCTACAAGTTTAAGTACATGTGCATGAACACCTCACTAGGAAGTCCTGTGCCGAGGTGTTCATTTGAAAAGTTGTGTGACATAGATAGACATTATGTATAGAGTTCTTGAATTAAATTATACATTAAATAATTATTGAGATAAAAAATGTGAAAGTTAATTATATTTGATTGGATGTAATTAGGTGTATTGATTTCATCTGAACCGGTGTTATTTAGGTATCCATGGTGTTATGTGTTTTGTGGTAGCAGTTTAAGTGAGGTTGGTAGGCAATTATGTAGTTTGATGGCATAGCATAATATTTGGGTGAAATATTTATTTCTCCTCTCATGGAGATAAAACCCAGGACGCTTGCACAAAATCCAAACGACTTACCAACTGTTTCCCTATGGTTGGCACAAAATTTTTGAAATTAAGATAAAAACTAATACAGTTAATGAGGCGATAGTTGTATGTCAAAAAATAAACGTATGGCGATAGAATCTCTTTGTCTATAGAAACGACTTTATGTATTTGTGCTCAAATGTATATTAGGAGGCGGCCCTAGCTTTATTTATGATATTATGTGAGTGCCCTGTTTTCTACCCGAATGCGCCAGTTTATTTTTCATGCCAAAATGTTTCCAAAGTCCACTTTAGATTACAATTTATGTATAAATAACATTATTTGAATTTTCGGACCAAAGTGCAACTCTTGGCAACAGATGATAGTTCTGTACTTTAGATAAATTCTCATCAACCGGCACAAATTAAAGTCACTAGTTAGTAAGTAAAACAAATTCTAAATTATTTTTTATTTTATTTTTATTTTATTTTATTTATTTGGGAAAACATACAGCTTTATAATCTTAAACAAAAGGAAATTATTTGACACTTATGCCAAGATTGTTTCCTCGAATTAACAAACCTAAATAACAAAACGAATTAAAAACCTAATTAACAAACATTGCCTAGTTATTACAAAAACATACACACAACAAAAAAACAAGATAAAGAGTGTTTTAAGAAAGAAAATAAAAATATTACACAATAAGATAGTTATAAAAAGACACCATTAAACATTAAATTAAAGCATTAAGAAAAAAAAATTCAGCATTAAAAAAGAAAAAAAAAATTACAAAATAAAGCTGTAACAAAAGACAAACACAACATTAAGCGTGAAGGAAAGAAAGTAAATTAGGGAGAAAGGAAAAGGATAAAAAAAATGTGGATTGGAATAAGGAATTATTATTTATATATTAAACTAGTGGATTGTAACCTTCACTACCAAGTCAAATATTTAACAGTTAAATAATTGAGAAGCGCTTATCAGACATCCTTAAAAATCTAATGGGGTATAAGCGAACATTAGATACAAATTTGAAATTATTTTTGACTTAAATATTTAATTATGAAAACTTGATAATTCTTCAATGCGATTTTAAGTGATGTACCTTTTTCCAAAATAAAGATATTAAATTTCAAGTTTCTTGAGCTTGGGGTCACATTGAAATAGTTTAAAGTTAAAAAAACTGAGAAGCACTATTTATTATCCTTCAAAATGGGGTCTAAGCGAGTATTAGATATTCAAATACTCAAAATAAGAAAATAATCGCCGTGCATAGCACATAGTACACAGCAGACACGGATACATTGTGATGAAAATTTCAGAATTCAATCTCAACATGATACTATTTGATAATCTGCAATAAAAAAAATAACCTAAAAAAAATCGAATTCATAACGCCCCACTATATCCTATTGGGGTAGTGAAGAGTAAAAAGCCTGTCGATGGACACCAGGGGCCATATTTAATACACCAATAGAAGCATTGCCCCCAGGACGTGGCCAATGTGAAAATCCTTATCAGGATCAGAACTGTGTTTATTTAAAGGAAGAACTTCCAGAGATGGATAATAGCTAAAGAAGCGATGTGCGACAGCGAAAATACAGGACACGGACCATCTCCTAGCGTGTCCAATAGCTCCTGGCCAGTGTGTTTGGGAAATTGATTGAGCCCCCCTATAGGACGCAACAAAAGATTTTGTGGTCTTCTGGGAGCGGATCGGCTAAATGTCATAAGGTAATGAACAGTCCCCATATGCAGAGGGGGTGGTGGTGGAAGTTGCGAAGGTAATGCACACCCGTACACCTGTTGCTAATTACTCCTAATTGTGAGAGATGCGCGAGATGGTGTGAATCAACACGAGACTGACAAATTTGACACATTTTATTTATAAATGATAAAGTCAATATAAAACGAGTGGGTTGTAGCCAACACTAAACTCTCCACACCACAGTAATTGTTCATTTTTTCTTCTTCAAAGGTTGACAACCTCTAAATGCATTTCATTAAGTACATTTCTATTAGATTCTTAAACAAATATAAAATTCCCAGAGGACAAAAGTTTTCTCAATACACCATACACACAAAAACATTTTTTTTTAACATGTCTACGTAGGGGACGCCAGCTATTAGGATTTGGGTCCATTTTACTCTTCCGAAGAAGCGCACTACATAGCGTCGGGAGGGGTTTGCAATCTAGAAAAGAGTTTATTAATTCGGATTTTAAAAAGACCCGGGTTGTACGAAGGTGGAAACACAGAATTCGGAAGATCGTTCCACAGTCGGGCTGCTGTATTAATAAAGGAGTTCGAGAAGCGACTTGTTCGTATATGTTGAAGGTCCACTGTGAATGGGTGCTGCGATTGAGTGAAGTGAGTGGCTCTGTTGCGAGTGGGTGGAGGAGGGACCAAAGATGCAAGTTCTTCTGAGCAATTCCCGTGGTAGTATCTATAGAATAAACTTAAAATACCGACTCTGCGTCTGTGTTCTAGTAGGTAATTGCAATCCATCAGTCAGTGATGGATCATCAATCAGACGTATAGCACGCCTTTGGACAGCGTCGAGGGTATTCAGTAGGTGACTGCCATTCAGTAGGGGGCGCCACTCCATAGGTGACTGCCATATTCAATAATTGAATCACGGAAATCATTGTATGCATTTTCTACATGATTCCTGTTTAAAAATTTAAAGTAAAATTGCATTACCAGCAAGGTGAACATGTAAGAGACAGTGTATCAATGTTGATGAGGCGATGTATGTGTCAAGATAGAAGAATGTGGTGTTCGGTTCTCACTGCCTACCCCTTGAGGAAGATAGAAGTGGAGAGTAAAAAATAAGCTTGTCTATAGAGACACATACAATATCAATATGAAGTTGATCACTGAATTTTCCCATAAAGAAGCTATTTTACTTCAGTTATATACCTACATTTTCATACAAATATGAAA
Source organism: Molanna angustata (assembly GCA_963576475.1). Lineage (NCBI taxonomy): Eukaryota > Metazoa > Arthropoda > Insecta > Trichoptera > Molannidae > Molanna > Molanna angustata. The sequence continues at coordinate 3,270,019 of OY754968.1, read as the reverse complement.
TTTATTTCACATTGATATGGCAGACCATAATTTTTTTTCTTTAAATTTCAATATCCTTGAATGCATTTTTGATGAGTATATTTTTATTGTATCACAATTTCAAACAGTATAAAAATACATCGATTTCCCAAACCGTGAGAGCATTTTGAAAAATTGGACCCATGAAATCATAGAGAAGAAATTAACGGATATCTATGGAAAACTAATCAGCTCTAGGTCTATGCACTATACACATATGATGTTAATATGAAGTCGATCGGACTTATAGTTTGGGCTGTAGAGAGGACACAAAAAGGATAATCCGTACGCCGTACATACAAACACATCACGACGAAACTCACAGTGTGCACTCTCTACATGATACCCGTTGAGAATTTGATGCAAAAAATACGCTTAAAAATTGTGATCATGACTCTCCACTATTCTATAGTGTGGAGAGTAAAAATTACCGGGTAGCATTCATATCGGTTAGTAATTAAATTAATAGTAGCAAGTAATTAAAAACAGATCATAATTTTATTAAATTACAGCTTCAAATTAACCCCCCTGTAAAGTCGCTCCAAATTAACCCCACACAGGAGTAGGAAATTAAGGCAAGAAATATTTCTTTTACGTTTGGTTGTCTGCTACAAATTACAGTCATTTTTTTTTATAGTCGACAAAGAATGAGGTCTTCATTATATCACTTGTGTCCATCTACGCCGTTTTGTAAAATTTTCTTCTTCTTTCTCGGCCTTCTTCTCTTCAGCGGATGTAGGGTTCTACCATTTGCTTCCACTTATTTTATTTATTTATTTATTTAGCATTAAAAATGTCATACCTTTACAGGGAAATCTTAACTGATATGACATGAAAATAAAAAAAACAGTTTAAACAAATTATCTAGTTTTTTTTATACATAGCTAGAAGACACCGGCTTAGAATAGTTATTTCACTCAATGAGGTTCACCACCCATTCTCAGTGTTGCCCTTTTAGGTATGACGAGACTACACGCATGTGACGTACTTACTTCCTTTTATTTTATTTTATTATTTATCCAAATTAAAACTAACAATTTTTAAAAAATAAATTAAGTATGTGTATAAAAATAAAAACTATATCAAATATCTTCTCCATACATAAATTAAAAGCTTACTATATATTACTTTTATTTATTTATATTTTTGTACATAATATAAAAAAATATAATGCACACTGACGGGCTTATCGCCTTATGCAATTTCTTCCAACCAACCAGATTACAAATTAAGACAAAATTATAATAATAATAAAATAAATAAAGCAACGCAACAATGCGTTGCTGACACGAAAGAAGAAGAAGAATAATAAAAGGATTTTAATAGCAGCGTTAAATGATTCAAGATCATTCCAAAGGAACTGATAGTTCAGTTTCTTTTCAGTCCAGTCTTGTGCTGCTTTACGAAACAAAGTTGTTTTCAGACCTTTAGTGAATGTGCTATTGCTTAAAGTACTACGGACATCTAGAGGAAGTGCATTCCACTTAATTGGACCGCTCACACAGCTCTCACTGTTCAACTCCTTTAGGGAGTTGTTACTCTGTGATCCAGACGAGCTGAGTGTGAGAAGCCTCTTTTCTCTGACACAGCTCTTGAATGTATTTATAAGTTAAAATTTATTGATAAGATAAGGTAACGGAAACCCGCACACATGTCGCTGGTCGCCCCACATTTCCTGATGTGCCGTGAAGTTATGTATGTATTTTCATTTATTTCTATAAATTTTATTTATATTATTCATAAACTCTTTTTAGATTCTAATGATTTGTTTTTAAATTGATTTGTGTTCCACACAAATTATTTCTTACACTTATCTGTTTGGTTGGAATAATATGCCGTATGGCAATAAGTCACTGTATAATAATTTGTACAAAAAGATAATAAACCAATAACCATGCTAGAATTGTTTGTGATACTATAAAATATTTTTTTATTCTCATACATACATACCATCACGCCATGTCTCTCGTGGGATAGGCAGAAAGAACCAAAAGCCACATTTTTCTATCATGACACGCATCCATCGCCTCGTCAAAATTCATACATGCTCGTCTGTTGTTCAATCTTCTCAAATTTCCCTCTTTCAGTATGCAGTGTCATCCTTGTCAGCATTTTGTGTCATCCTTTTCAGAGTGCTGTGTCATCCTTTTCAGCATGCTGTGTCATCCTTTTCAGCATACAATGTCATCCTTTTCAGCATGCTGTTTCATCCTTTTCAGCATGCTGTTTCGTCCTTTTCAGAATTCTGTTTCATCCTTTTCAGCATTCTGTGTCATCCTTTTCAGCATTCTGTGTCATCCTTTTCAGCATGCTGTTTCATCCTTTTCAGCATTCTGTGTCATCCTTTTCAGCATGCTGTTTCATCCTTTTCAGCATTCTGTGTCATCCTTTTCAGCATGCTGTTTCATCCTTTTCAGCATTCTGTGTCATCCTTTTCAGCATTCTGTGTCATCCTTTTCAGCATGCTGTTTCATCCTTTTCAGCATTCTGTTTCATCCTTTTCAGCATTCTGTGTCATCCTTTTCAGCATTCTGTGTCATCCTTTTCCTCGACGACTCCAACCTTTTTTAAACTTTTGTAAAATATTACAACGCTTAGTCAAAATGTAACTAAAACACAAACACACAAATTACTTTCGTCCTCGAACTTTCAAAATTAATCAGAGATAGGTAGGTACGTAATACTTTTCGAAGTGAGGGTAAATTTGTAAAACTCTCTTCCCGGGATGTGGTGGTGTGGAGGGGTACTCCCTTGATTGAGCACTTCACAAATTTCTACCATTATTATGCATGAAGTTACATCCATGAGAGAATAAATGAATCCTTACCTCCATCCATAACTTACTTATGGGTACTTTTACCGCAAAGTGTAGGAAACTTATAGGTACTTACCTAATAATATTTTTTTATTTATTTTATTTTATTTATTTAAATCATAATATTGTTTAGAAAATATATTAAAGATAACTGCTTCACCGGACAGAGTCTGTTCCGAAGCAAAAACCTGTATAGTTTACATGGTTATTACATTTTATTACTATAAAATATATACAACCTATTACACATACATATTGTAAGAACAGGAAAAAAATACAATAAAAAAGACAACAAAACCAAAAAAAAAATCAACCATAAAAATGAAAAAAATCACAAGAAAAATATCCACCAAAAATTCAATATGGTGTAAAAAGATAATTTTGAAGTCTACCTACTGAAGAGGCTATAGTATATTTTAAAAATAATTTCCCTAATATCCCCAAAAGATACGTCTTTGAAATAAGGAATAGTTTGTATGTAGGTAAATCTTTATTCTACTGTATAAGTTTTTTTTAATTTTGAATTTGTTTAATACTTTTCTTGTAAAATTAGTTTTAATAAATCCATTTTTTTATTTTTTTTTGTAAGTAACTAAAAAACCTGTGAAGTATATGTACCTACCTATACTTCAATCGGAAGAGAATATGAAAATCTACCAGCTGCGTTTTTTATTATTATAATATTTTAATAACTATTTTGATATTTAAAAAAAAACTTTACATTTTACCTTTTTTGCACGATAAAATTTTGTATCTCACATATCAGGTGGTATACAACATTTTTTCGTGTTTCATACATCAGAAAGTAATTTAATGTGCATTTTTGCGTACACACCTTGTATACCCAGGGTATACAAGGGCCTTCAAGTTGTTCCTGACATTCAAGATGTTCCTTCAAGTTGTTCCTGATATTTTGATTTTTTTAACCCTTTAAGTGGCGATGGCAGTTTGTTATACGATTTTTTTTTGTATAGCTTCTCAGGCATCTGAACACAGATGCAAATTTAAATATTAATTACACACCCATTCAATAACATGTTGCTATATTATTGGGTTGGTCGGAAGAGATAGCCTCATGGTAATAAACCCGCCTTAATTGTGAACATCTTTGTAAGTACAAGTCCGCATTAGTGACTCAGTATAGATATCTGATTTACGAGCCAAAAATTTCGGGTTCGATTTCCGGTGGATGCGATAAATTAAAATCTTTCGATAACTACTCTTGACACTTTTAAATAAAATTTAAAATTATCCAACTGTCGATTTGTTCAGGAGAACTTTGTTCTCTTAACATATCGACAATGTATCAAGCCAGAATACGCGAGAATTGTATGGAGAGGTCTACTTTTTTCACGGCTTTTCCAACTTTGAAGTCAAAAAACACCAACTTAGAGGCTTCGCAGCATATATGTTCCATAAACGGATTTACTCAGAATTCGGAGTAGAACATTTCGTGTGTCTGTGTGTGTGTATGTCTGTGTGTGTGTGTGTCCGTCCCCCCCTTATAACTTTTGATCCGCTCAATTTACAGAGCCTAAAATTTCAGAATATATAAACAGTTACAGGCCTACAAAACTTTTATACTCGGAATTTTGAATTTTTGTTTCAGTCAGGGGTTATCAACTTTTGAATTTTTATTTTATTTTTCCCTATATCTCAGAAACCATAAAAGCTAGAACGCTGAAAATTGGTATAAACATAGACAAATACAAAATCTCAAATTAGTTTTTTCAAAAAAATTCCAGGGATTCTGAAACATTTTTTATTAAGAAAAGTATTTTTTTTATGATAAATTTATGAGTTTAACTGCCTATTTTTCCATTTTTTTTTAAATATCGAAAAAAGCCGAAACACCCCAACTAGATAATTTAATTTTATATAAAAAATATTAACATTGTAGCAGTACATCTCAAATTTTTTTTAACAATTTTTATAAAAATTGAATTTAGTGACGACATCGCTTCATACAATTTGTATGGTAGTCACCTATACACAATATCAAAGAAGACTTAATAGTTTGATACTTCATCTCTAAACATACAATATACATATACCATCATGCTGTTTTCATATTCCGGGTAGGAAAAAAAGACTGACCTCCATACTATCCTATCTTGACTACCTAGGTACATGTGTTGTATAGAAAACTAAATATCATAAAATAATAAATAATTTGTATTTATGGGTTTGGTACTTATTCTTCAACTATACATACTATCGCTGTCGACAGTTGGATCTCATGTGTTACATGCAACTAGTTACTAAACACCTATTACATTTTTTCACAATCCAGAGCTTGAGGTCGCCCATAGGCCAGAAAGATGAGGCAAGATCGAAAGGTCTGGCGATTGCGTACCAGAAGGGCTGACCCCAGTACAACTGGGAAGAGCAAGGAAGAAGAAAAAGATCCATTCCATCGTTGTTTTTTTTTATTTTATATATAAATAATATAATATTGTATAATGGAGTTTTGCATTGGCTACGAATCAATCTTTTTATTGCTAGGTATGTCAAGAGTCTTTGTCGATGTTGAAAATTAGTGGGCGTAGCAGCATCTCAATACAATGGAAGACACTATATTATTTATAGAGTATGTATAGGCAACAATATAACTTATAGGTAGGTATATTATAATTCCTTATTATTCAAAGGGAACCATTAAAGTTTCCATATGTTTGTCTATAATATATACATATTTATCATCTATATATCCGATAATATTATTTAATTACCAACTAGCTAGCTTTGTGCGATACGATGACTAACATAAAGTAGTGACAATTCATACGATAATATTTATAACCTCACTTTATAATTTTTGTTATTATTGTTATAAGTTTGTGTTCCTGTGAATTTTAGAGATCTCGTGAAATAATGTACAAAAATTTTGTTATAACTTTATGTTCCTGTGAATAACTATAACACATACCTAATAAATTTTTGTGTTCCTGTGAATTTCTATAGTGATTTTTTGTGTCCCTATCAATTAATTACTGCAGATAGTATTACTTTTGTTATAAGTTTGTATTCCTGTGAATAACTGTAGTGAATTTTAGAGATCTCGTGAAATAATGTACAAATTTTTGTTATAACTTTATGTTCCTGTGAATAACTATAACACATACCTAATAAATTTTTGTGTTCCTGTGAATTTCTATAGTGATTTTTTGTGTCCCTATCAATTAATTACTGCAGATAGTATTACTTTTGTTATAAGTTTGTATTCCTGTGAATAACTGTAGTGAATTTTAGAGATCTCGTGAAATAATGTACAAATTTTTGTTATAACTTTATGTTCCTGTGAATAACTATAACACATACCTAATATTTTTTTTGTGTTCCTGTGAATTTCTATAGTGATTTTTTGTGTCCCTATCAATTAATTACTGCAGATAGTATTACTTTTGTTATAAGTTTGTATTCCTGTGAATAACTGTAGTGAATTTTAGAGATCTCGTGAAATAATGTACAAATTTTTGTTATAACTTTATGTTCCTGTGAATAACTATAACATATACCTAATATTTTTTTTGTGTTCCTGTGAATTTCTATAGTGATTTTTTGTGTCCCTAAAAATTAATTACTGCAGATAGTATTATTATTGTTTTAAGTTTGTATTCTGTGAATAACTGTAGTGAATTTTAGAGATCTCGTGAAATAATGTAGGTACAAAATTTTTGTTATAACTTTATGTTTCTGTGAATAACTATAACACATACCTAATAAATTTTTGTGTTCCTATGAATTCCTATAGTGATTTGTTGTGTCCCTATGAATTAATTACTGCAGGTAAGTATGCAAATAATGGTATATTGTTATAAACAATATATTATATAACATCGCGACATATTTCTCTCGGGATAGGCAGAGAGGACCGAGGGTTAAACATATTCATCTCTACTCGTACATCCCATGCAGTTTCTTCTGACTTCTCATATTTTACTTTGTAGAATTATTTTCAACAGTGAATACATATCATAAAAAATAATCTCATTCACTTCTAAATATTATGTATATGTCTATACCTGGTGAAGGTCTTTCAACTGGTCAATGAAATGAAAAACGTACTTTTTAACAGATAAATACATACGTAGACCAACAATGTATTTATTTCAGTAAAGTAAAATATAAAATAAACGATATTGGCACACTTATTTCATGCAAACCGCAAACAAACTCTACCCTACGATACCGATGGTAAATATATGAAGTACCTACCTAATATCCATGTTGACATGTCGATGTCATCAATCTTTATTTCACGTGACACGTGACCAAATCCTAAATGTTAAATTATTCAGAATCCCCTCACTATAATATTTTGTCCAAAGAAAAGAAGCCACCACATACCGCCATTTCCCGCCCTTTCCTCGCTTCATACACATTATTATGAATGTTTCCAATGCCAAACAAACTGTACATACCTGCCATACTATTATGTAATACCTACTCTGTATTATATTTTATTTACATTTTTTTGTTATTCACAAACGACACTAGGTATAATAGATAAACTAATAGCATCTAACACATGAGATCCAACTGTCTATGGCGATAGTATTTAAATTGTAGAATACGTACCAAACTATAAACTCAAATTAATAAATATTTTAAGATATTTTTTTTTCTATATAAAACATGTAGGTATGTATGTCAGGATAGGATAGTATGGAGGTCAGTCTGTTTTTCCTATCCAGAATATGAAAACAGCATTATGGTATGTATGTTTAGAGATTAAGTAGGTATCAAAATATTGAGTGAGATATTGTGTAGTGTATACTGCCATACATATTGTATGAAACGATGTCTTCACTAAATTCAATTTTAATAAAAATTGTTAAAAAAAGTTTGAGATGTACCTACTTCATGTCCATATTTTTTATGGAAAATTAAATTAAATTTTTTCGATATTTATAAAAACTTTGGAAATATTTCGTCAACTTCGTCTCTATTGAGATGTTAAAAAGTTTGTCAGTAAAAATAATATCTATAGTTTACCTTTTCATCACAAAAAAATCACGAAAACGAAATCTGTGATATACAATATTTTTCATATTTCATACATTTGAAGGTAATTTAGTGTGCATATTTGTGTACATCAGAATGTTCAAGGTATACAAAAGCCTTGAGATAGATAGCTGAAATATTCACTCTCTTATTTTTTTAAATAATTTGATACTGCATACTATTATACAGTTGAGCTGATAGCCTGTGTTAAATGCTCAAAAGAACTACTAAATAATAAAACGGAAAAGTTTTCATTACTCATATAAAGCTTAATAGCCTGAATGAAAGTGTGAAAAGTTGAGATTTTTGTTTAAATAATACTATAAAAATACTAAAAGTTGTCAGTTTCTGTATAGAGATAAGTACATACATATCATCACTAAATAAATAAAAAAATGACATATTCAATTACATAATATGCTCACGTAAGTTATGCCAACATACTGAACAATAGGAAAAGTTCTCATTTATTTAAATACATAAAACATCGAAATATGTACCTAAATCAATAAATTAAAACATGAAATGTCAGCATTTTTTAATCTGTCGATTGAGTCTGCTTTAAGTTTGTAGAATTCCACAATAATTAGTTAAAATATAGAATATAGACACAAAGTAAGTATTTATTTTGTCAACCGACGACCGTTTCGCATATCAAGTCATATTCAACCGGTTAAATAATCAATAATCAACTGCTTAAATAATCAATAATCAACTGCTTAAATAATCAATATTCAACTGGTCAAATAATCTTTAATCAACTGGTTAAATAATCAAAAATAAACTAGTAAAATAATCAATAATCAACTGGCCAAATAATCTATAATCAACTGGTTAAATAATCAATAATAAACTGGTAAAATAATCAATAATCAACTGGATAAATAATTAATAATCACCCAGTTGATTATGGCCTGATAAGCCGAAACGGTCGTCGGTAAACAAAATCAATACTTTGAGGAATAATATACGTATGTTCAAATTTTTTTCTATTCACATGAAATGATATGTACCTATTTAGAAAAACCTAATTAATCCTAAGAAGGCATTTGAACAATTATAAAAAGTTTTCATTTCCTGTATAACATATCTTCGCTAAATACATAAAAATAACACTTAGAAAGACACCTAATTATATTTTTTTCATTTACTTTTTTATAAATAAGTACCTACTTTAAACATGTTAAAATTGCATATTTAAAGATACGTTAAATTTAAAGATAAAACATGATAAAAATTTATTAACATGTTTAGGTAAACACCCATTAAAAACAATTGAACCTACCCATTGAAAAACTCGTTTATGAAACATTTTCATTACCTAGCTTTACAGAAAATTATCTTTCTATTGGGTATATTTTTATGTTCTGAAAAAAATAGTTGAAAAAAATGAATTTTACATAAACTGCTAAAATTAAAATAAATAGTTCTCATAGCGGTATCTACTGTGAAATATGAAAAGTTTACATTACGTATTTACAAATGGTACCTTTAAATGATTAATTAGACGTAATAAAAAATAGTTAATTACCCGAATCGTCGCTAGATGGCAGGCAGGGCGGTCGAGCGAGGGCCGCTCCAGGCACCCACTGTGCAAGTAGAAAAAACAATATCGCGAGTGTCGGAGAAACTGCGACTACGAATGAGGACCACGAGATGAAAATACGGAGGGGCGACCTAACGCTGAGGCGTCCGGCGAACCACTGCCGCCCACAGCTCTGGCAGATACGGGCCGCGCACTTTGGGAAGATCAAAACTATACATTTTGGAGTCTGGAGTCTGGGTGACGCCACATACTAGTCACAGATTTCATAGTTACATTACAAGAGCGGGGAAATACAGGTAACCGTCACGTTTAGTGCGAACTACGTGAAATATTTGCAAATTGCGAATTTACTTTGATCTTGTGATTCCGTAAACTTTTCACAATACTCTAAGAATTGTGAAAAGTTTAGGTGGTAGTACCTAGTAGTACTTATTACCCACAAAATAATCCAACTGTCGATTTGTTCATCCAACTGTCGATTTGTTCAGGAGAACTTTGTTCTCTTAACATATCGACAATGTATCAAGCCAGAATACGCGAGAATTGTATGGAGAGGTCTACTTTTTTCACGGCTTTTCCAACTTTGAAGTCAAAAAACACCAACTTAGAGGCTTCGCAGCATATATGTTCCATACACGGATTTACTCAGAATTCGGAGTAGAACATTTCGTGTGTCTGTGTGTGTGTGTGTCTGTGTGTGTGTCTGTGTGTCTGTGTGTGTGTCTGTGTGTGTGTGTGTCTGTGTGTCCGTCCCCCCCTTATAACTTTTGATCCGCTCAATTTACAGAGCCTAAAATTTCAGAATATATAAACAGTTACAGGCCTACAAAACTTTTATACTCGGAATTTTGAATTTTTGTTTCAGTCAGGGGTTATCAACTTTTGAATTTTTATTTTATTTTTCCATATATCTCAGAAACCATAAACGGTAGAACGCTGAAAATTGGTACAAACATAGACAAATACAAAATCTCAAATTAGTTTTTTCAAAAAAATTCCAGGGTTTCTCAAACATTTTTTATTAAGAAAAATATTTTTTTTATGATAAATTTATGAGTTTAACTGCCTATATTTCCAAAACTTTTACAATTATCGAAAAAAGCCGAAACACCCCAACTAGATAATTTAATTTTCTATAAAAAATATTAACATTGTAGTAGAAGATCTCAATTTTTTTTTAACAATTTTTTTAAAAATTGAATTTAGTGACGACATCGCTTCATACATTTTGTATGGCAGTCGCCTATACACAATATGTAAGAAGACTTAATAGTTTGTTACTTCATCTCCAAACATACATACATACCATCATGCAATTTGCATATTCTGGGTAGGAAAAAGGATCTTCTTCCATACTATCCTATCTTGACATACATACCTACATATGTTGTATAGAAAACAAAATATCTGAAAATATTCAATAATTTGTATCTATGGGTTTATAGTTTGGTACATATTCTTCAACTATACATACTATCGCTATCGACAGTTGGATCTCATGTGTTACATGCAACTAGTATATTAAGTACCTACAATATTGTTTTCTTCAAAGTATCTACTCCAACTGTCGATTTGTTCAGGAGAACTTTGTTCTCTTAACATATCGACAATGTATCAAGCCAGAATACGCGAGAATTGTATGGAGAGGTCTACTTTTTTCATGGATTTTCCAACTTTGAAGTCAAAAAACACCAACTTAGAGGCTTCGCAGCATATATGTTCCATACACGGATTTACTCAGAATTCGGAGTAGAACATTTCGTGTGTCTGTGTGTCTGTGTGTGTGTCTGTGTGTCTGTGTGTGTGTGTGTGTCCGTCCCCCCCTTATAACTTTTGATCCGCTCAATTTACAGAGCCTAAAATTTCAGAATATATAAACAGTTACAGGCCTACAAAACTTTTATACTCGGAATTTTGAATTTTTGTTTCAGTCAGGGGTTATCAACTTTTGAATTTTTATTTTATTTTTCCATATAACTCAGAAACCATAAACGGTAGAACGCTGAAAATTGGTACAAACATAGACAAATACAAAATCTCAAATTAGTTTTTTCAAAAAAATTCCAGGGTTTCTCAAACATTTTTTATTAAGAAAAATATTTTTTTTATGATAAATTTATGAGTTTAACTGCCTATATTTCCAAAACTTTTACAATTATCGAAAAAAGCCGAAACACCCCAACTAGATAATTTAATTTTCTATAAAAAATATTAACATTGTAGTAGAAGATCTCGATTTTTTTTTAACAATTTTTTTAAAAATTGAATTTAGTGACGACATCGCTTCATACATTTTGTATGGCAGTCGCCTATACACAATATGTAAGAAGACTTAATAGTTTGTTACTTCATCTCCAAACATACATACATACCATCATGCAATTTGCATATTCTGGGTAGGAAAAAGGATCTTCTTCCATACTATCCTATCTTGACATACATACCTACATATGTTGTATAGAAAACAAAATATCTGAAAATATTCAATAATTTGTATCTATGGGTTTATAGTTTGGTACATATTCTTCAACTATACATACTATCGCTATCGACAGTTGGATCTCATGTGTTACATGCAACTAGTCTATAAAAAATATTCCAACTGTCGATTTGTTCAGGAGAACTTTGTTCTCTTAACATATCGACAATGTATCAAGCCAGAATACGCGAGAATTGTATGGAGAGGTCTACTTTTTTCACGGCTTTTCCAACTTTGAAGTCAAAAAACACCAACTTAGAGGCTTCGCAGCATATATGTTCCATACACGGATTTACTCAGAATTCGGAGTAGAACATTTCGTGTGTCTGTGTGTGTGTGTGTCTGTGTGTGTGTCTGTGTGTGTGTCTGTGTGTGTGTGTGTCTGTGTGTGTGTGTGTCTGTGTGTCCGTCCCCCCCTTATAACTTTTGATCCGATCAATAAACAGAGCCTAAAATTTCAGAATATATAAACAGTTACAGGCCTACAAAACTTTTATACTCGGAATTTTGAATTTTTGTTTCAGTCAGGGGTTATCAACTTTTGAATTTTTATTTTATTTTTCCATATATCTCAGAAACCATAAACGGTAGAACGCTGAAAATTGGTACAAACATAGACAAATACAAAATCTCAAATTAGTTTTTTCAAAAAAATTCCAGGGTTTCTCAAACATTTTTTATTAAGAAAAATATTTTTTTTATGATAAATTTATGAGTTTAACTGCCTATATTTCCAAAACTTTTACAATTATCGAAAAAAGCCGAAACACCCCAACTAGATAATTTAATTTTCTATAAAAAATATCAGCAATGTAGTAGAAGATCTCAATTTTTTTTTAACATTTTTTTAAATATTGAATTTAGTGACGACATCGCTTCATACATTTTGTATGGCAGTCGCCTATACACAATATGTAAGAAGACTTAATAGTTTGATACTTCGACTCCAAACATACATACATACCATCATGCTATTTGCATATTCTGGGTAGGAAAAAGGATCTTCCTCCATACTATCCTATCTTGACATACGTACCTACATATGTTGTATAGAAAACAAAATATCTGAAAATATTCAATAATTTGTATCTATGGGTTTATAGTTTGGTACATATTCTTCAACTATACATACTATCGCTATCGACAGTTGGATCTCATGTGTTACATGCAACTAGTATTAATGAAATACTGCGGAACATACGTGTAATGATCTCATTACAGAGTTTTAAAAAACACTGCAAGGCATGGTTATTGAACCAACAAGTAGTAGCAGAAATTTAAAAACTTAAATCTCCAATAATCCAACTGTCGATTTGTTCAGGAGAACTTTGTTCTCTTAACATATCGACAATGTATCAAGCCAGAATACGCGAGAATTGTATGGAGAGGTTTTTTCACGGCTTTTCCAACTTTGAAGTCAAAAAACACCAACTTAGTGTGTGTGTCTGTGTGTCTGTGTGTCTGTGTGTCTGTGTGTGTGTGTGTCCGTCCCCCCCTTATAACTTTTGATCCGCTCAATTTACAGAGCCTAAAATTTCAGAATATATAAACAGTTACAGGCCTACAAAACTTTTATACTCGGAATTTCGAATTTTTGTTTCAGTCAGGGGTTATCAACTTTTGAATTTTTATTTTATTTTTCCATATATCTCAGAAACCATAAACGCTAGAACGCTGAAAATTGGTACAAACATAGACAAATACAAAATCTCAAATTAGTTTTTTCAAAAAAATTCCAGGGTTTATCAAACATTTTTTATTAAGAAAAATATTTTTTTTATGATAAATTTATGAGTTTAACTGCCTATATTTCCAAAACTTTTACAATTATCGAAAAAAGCCGAAACACCCCAACTAGATAATTTAATTTTCTATAAAAAATATCAGCAATGTAGTAGAAGATCTCAATTTTTTTTTAACATTTTTTTAAATATTGAATTTAGTGACGACATCGCTTCATACATTTTGTATGGCAGTCGCCTATACACAATATGTAAGAAGACTTAATAGTTTGATACTTCGACTCCAAACATACATACATACCATCATGCTATTTGCATATTCTGGGTAGGAAAAAGGATCTTCCTCCATACTATCCTATCTTGACATACGTACCTACATATGTTGTATAGAAAACAAAATATCTGAAAATATTCAATAATTTGTATCTATGGGTTTATAGTTTGGTACATATTCTTCAACTATACATACTATCGCTATCGACAGTTGGATCTCATGTGTTACATGCAACTAGTATTAATGAAATACTGCGGAACATACGTGTAATGATCTCATTACAGAGTTTTAAAAAACACTGCAAGGCATGGTTATTGAACCAACAAGTAGTAGCAGAAATTTAAAAACTTAAATCTCCAATAATCCAACTGTCGATTTGTTCAGGAGAACTTTGTTCTCTTAACATATCGACAATGTATCAAGCCAGAATACGCGAGAATTGTATGGAGAGGTTTTTTCACGGCTTTTCCAACTTTGAAGTCAAAAAACACCAACTTAGTGTGTGTGTCTGTGTGTCTGTGTGTCTGTGTGTCTGTGTGTGTGTGTGTCCGTCCCCCCCTTATAACTTTTGATCCGCTCAATTTACAGAGCCTAAAATTTCAGAATATATAAACAGTTACAGGCCTACAAAACTTTTATACTCGGAATTTCGAATTTTTGTTTCAGTCAGGGGTTATCAACTTTTGAATTTTTATTTTATTTTTCCATATATCTCAGAAACCATAAACGCTAGAACGCTGAAAATTGGTACAAACATAGACAAATACAAAATCTCAAATTAGTTTTTTCAAAAAAATTCCAGGGTTTATCAAACATTTTTTATTAAGAAAAATATTTTTTTTATGATAAATTTATGAGTTTAACTGCCTATATTTCCAAAACTTTTACAATTATCGAAAAAAGCCGAAACACCCCGACTAGATAATTTAATTTTCTATAAAAAATATTAACATTGTAGCAGAAGATCTCAATTTTTTTTTAACAATTTTTTTAAAAATTGAATTTAGTGACGACATCGCTTCATACATTTTGTATGGCAGTCGCCTATACACAATATGTAAGAAGACTTAATAGTTTGTTACTTCATCTCCAAACATACATACATACCATCATGCAATTTGCATATTCTGGGTAGGAAAAAGGATCTTCTTCCATACTATCCTATCTTGACATACATACCTACATATGTTGTATAGAAAACAAAATATCTGAAAATATTCAATAATTTGTATCTATGGGTTTATAGTTTGGTACATATTCTTCAACTATACATACTATCGCTATCGACAGTTGGATCTCATGTGTTACATGCAACTAGTCTATAAAAAATATTCCAACTGTCGATTTGTTCAGGAGAACTTTGTTCTCTTAACATATCGACAATGTATCAAGCCAGAATACGCGAGAATTGTATGGAGAGGTCTACTTTTTTCACGGCTTTTCCAACTTTGAAGTCAAAAAACACCAACTTAGAGGCTTCGCAGCATATATGTTCCATACACGGATTTACTCAGAATTCGGAGTAGAACATTTCGTGTGTCTGTGTGTGTGTGTGTCTGTGTGTGTGTCTGTGTGTGTGTCTGTGTGTGTGTGTGTCTGTGTGTGTGTGTGTCTGTGTGTCCGTCCCCCCCTTATAACTTTTGATCCGATCAATAAACAGAGCCTAAAATTTCAGAATATATAAACAGTTACAGGCCTACAAAACTTTTATACTCGGAATTTTGAATTTTTGTTTCAGTCAGGGGTTATCAACTTTTGAATTTTTATTTTATTTTTCCATATATCTCAGAAACCATAAACGGTAGAACGCTGAAAATTGGTACAAACATAGACAAATACAAAATCTCAAATTAGTTTTTTCAAAAAAATTCCAGGGTTTCTCAAACATTTTTTATTAAGAAAAATATTTTTTTTATGATAAATTTATGAGTTTAACTGCCTATATTTCCAAAACTTTTACAATTATCGAAAAAAGCCGAAACACCCCAACTAGATAATTTAATTTTCTATAAAAAATATCAGCAATGTAGTAGAAGATCTCAATTTTTTTTTAACATTTTTTTAAATATTGAATTTAGTGACGACATCGCTTCATACATTTTGTATGGCAGTCGCCTATACACAATATGTAAGAAGACTTAATAGTTTGATACTTCGACTCCAAACATACATACATACCATCATGCTATTTGCATATTCTGGGTAGGAAAAAGGATCTTCCTCCATACTATCCTATCTTGACATACGTACCTACATATGTTGTATAGAAAACAAAATATCTGAAAATATTCAATAATTTGTATCTATGGGTTTATAGTTTGGTACATATTCTTCAACTATACATACTATCGCTATCGACAGTTGGATCTCATGTGTTACATGCAACTAGTATTAATGAAATACTGCGGAACATACGTGTAATGATCTCATTACAGAGTTTTAAAAAACACTGCAAGGCATGGTTATTGAACCAACAAGTAGTAGCAGAAATTTAAAAACTTAAATCTCCAATAATCCAACTGTCGATTTGTTCAGGAGAACTTTGTTCTCTTAACATATCGACAATGTATCAAGCCAGAATACGCGAGAATTGTATGGAGAGGTTTTTTCACGGCTTTTCCAACTTTGAAGTCAAAAAACACCAACTTAGTGTGTGTGTCTGTGTGTCTGTGTGTCTGTGTGTCTGTGTGTGTGTGTGTCCGTCCCCCCCTTATAACTTTTGATCCGCTCAATTTACAGAGCCTAAAATTTCAGAATATATAAACAGTTACAGGCCTACAAAACTTTTATACTCGGAATTTCGAATTTTTGTTTCAGTCAGGGGTTATCAACTTTTGAATTTTTATTTTATTTTTCCATATATCTCAGAAACCATAAACGCTAGAACGCTGAAAATTGGTACAAACATAGACAAATACAAAATCTCAAATTAGTTTTTTCAAAAAAATTCCAGGGTTTATCAAACATTTTTTATTAAGAAAAATATTTTTTTTATGATAAATTTATGAGTTTAACTGCCTATATTTCCAAAACTTTTACAATTATCGAAAAAAGCCGAAACACCCCGACTAGATAATTTAATTTTCTATAAAAAATATTAACATTGTAGCAGAAGATCTCAATTTTTTTTTAACAATTTTTTTAAAAATTGAATTTAGTGACGACATCGCTTCATACATTTTGTATGGCAGTCGCCTATACACAATATGTAAGAAGACTTAATAGTTTGATATTTCATCTCCAAACATACATACATACCATCATGCTATTTGCATATTCTGGGTAGGAAAAAGGATCTTCCTCCATACTATCCTATCTTGACATACATACCTACATATGTTCTATAAAAAACAAAATATCTGAAAATATTCAATAATTTGTATCTATGGGTTTATAGTTTGGTACATATTCTTCAACTATACATACTATCGCTATCGACAGTTGGATCTCATGTGTTACATGCAACTAGTTTAAATAAAATTAGCATTTAAATGATAAAAAATAAGAATATAGCTGAAACACCATCTTCTGTCTTTAAAAATTGTTTTTAAACGAAAACTGAGTTTTTATTTCCTTTGACGACACTCTTACCTACACTTATTTTGTACCTATCATAAATTGAAAGAGAAAAATATATTAAATATACACGTAATTCGCACACAGTATGTTGTAGGTATATTCCAGCAAATATCTTGAGAATTTTTGTCGTGCAGGGGGGACATACCCAAGCAAAAAAATAAATTGAAATTTTTGAATAAGCTATGAATTTTCCTTAAATCTATCAATACTTACTTTCCGTGTCCAAGATAATAGCATCTTCATTTGGTCTCCATAGATCCTCCTCAGAGCTCCATAAGCGGGCAATTCAGCAGGTGTGACATGTTCTGCGTCTCTCCACTATCTCATGCCATGTCCTGGTTATCCTCTAGCATTCTCTATCTGTCCAGGTTTACCTTGCACCTTGCTTCACTCGTCCTTAGTATTTTCATCAATTAAATTGTATGAATAAAAATATCCAATACGACATCTGATTTCTGCGTCGATTGACAAATTTTCCCTTCGCTCATACTACCGATAATGTAAGAAACAACACCGCGCTTTATTCTTGTGATAAAAATCGATATCGTAATGTAAATGTGACACATATCACAAAGATGGCACTATTGCCCCGTAACGTTGAAACCGTAACAGTTTTCACGTGAGACGTAAATAGGGTAAGTGTAGAGAGACACTAACCATAAATCTAACCAGAACTAGTACAGAACATAATAAAATATCCAACCGTAACTTTGGCTGTTGTCAAACTAGGAACAACTAAAGATTTATACCAAATCGAATATTTTTTTGTATTAAAAAACTAAAATACACATTTTACCTACTACGACAAAACATAGTATCTAGAAATCTACACATAGCTTAATGGGTGGCATTTTTATGCAACATGTTTGCAATGGTTAGGGCAAAAGTGTCACGCAATTAGAGATGGATAATCGATATTTTGAAATGTAGATCGATTCACTGGATCGAGATTCGATTTTTTCGTTGCGATGAGATTTTTTCTACTATAAGAAGAGAATTATAAAAATAGATCATATTGGAAATCACGTATTCCATTTACAAACACTTTGGTTGATAGAAACTCTCCGACAGACATATTTGAAGATCAATCATTCTAAGTTTACAAAGTCCGAGTGACTACAATGTCCACAACGCCTGTGTAACGCAACGTATATGGCACAAACTGTAAGGACAAAAGACGTCCTGTTTAATTTGAATTGTTAATAATTAAATTATTTAATATGTGACGTTACATATTGTTCCGTCTGAGTAATTTTTAATATGAATATATTTTTATGTTATTATTTTATATAAGTATTACATACAATGCAATTACATACTTGAAATATTGTTACTTGTTACTGATAGTGTGTAATTGGCAATTGCGTTGGTACAATGAACACCTCAATAGGAAATCCTGTACCGAGGTGTTCAATTGATCAGTTGCGTGGTATAAATAGTACATAGTGTAAATTTTTTTTAAATTAAATAGGTAATATAGTAATTTGTTATTGTTATACAGAACATAATTAAAAAGTTAAGGTATATTTTTCTTTATTAATATCCAAACTTAGTTATTTTTTTCAAAATGATTCGTTTTGTAGTAATGATGCAATATCAAATTGAAAACATAGGTACGTTGGCAGCAGTCGCCCTCTTAACCCAAATTGTACGAAATGTAAAAATATCAAAATATAAGAATACTATTACCTACATAATATTTACGTATTAAATGATTTATGGGGGATTGAACTATTGTGAAAGACAGGGTTAAATTTATGGAAAATGGAAATTATTCCCAATATAAAAACGAGTAGGTTGTGGCCAACACTAAACTCCACACAAAAAGTCATTCTATAAAGTATTCAAATTTTGTATGGAAAATATTCAGCATTTTCATGAAATGAGTTTGTTAAATTATTTATTAATTTAATTTTTTTTAAATGAATATGTTCTTGTTAAACGAGTACTTATACATCTTCCTACGTTCCCTAAAATAAGCATGAATGCTTGTGCTATAGGTGAACGAAATCGGTCGAGACAGGATTCGTACTCGCGACCACTGGATTACTAACCCAGCGCGCTAACTGCTCAGCCATAATATTTCATTATGAAAACTTGACAATTCAATTGAAAATAAAAATTTGAAATTTTAAGTTTCCTGAGCTTGGGATCACTTTTGAAATATTTAACAGTTAAAAAAATGTGAAGCACTATTCAGATATCCTTCCAAATCTTATGGGGTTTAAGCGAGTTTTCAGATAAACAAATTTGCAAAATTTGAAAAGAATCGAATGAGTAGCACATAGTACACAGTACATACACACAGATACATTGTGATGAAACTTTCAGAATACAATCTCAGAATGATACTAGTTGATAATCTGCAATAAAAAAGTAGTCTTAAAAATTTCGAAATCAAAACTCCCCACTATATCCTCTTGGTTAGTGAGGAGTAAAAAAGAAAGCTGGTGGTGGGTATTTTAGTTAGAGAATGAGTTACTTTTACAAATACAAATCATAGAGGTTTTACTGGGATCTGGGGTATTCTATTTTCAAATTTATAGACAACATATAACTAATAGGTAGACACATAATACTATGTTACTATAACCAAATTCTTTATATGATGTGAGCTATACATTTTGCAATAATCAGGCGTAGACAAAATATGCGAATGAATTCTTCGTCGAAAAATTAGAATGAATAAATAACATTCTGCATAATTCTAATATCAAACTAATGGCGGCCACATACGATTGTAAGTTCGTTTCAAAATAATATTACAAAACCAAGGACCTATCAAAATTAAAAAAATAGTTTTAAACAATAGTTTTCCGTTCGAAACTTTTCCTAAATTTGCATGTAAATTTGAAACTCTGAAATTCCGAATCAATATTCCGAAAACTGAATTTTTACTTTATCAGGAATGTACTTTAATATATACTAGTTGCATGTAACACATGAGATCCAATTCTCGGTGGCGATTGTACGTATAATTGATGAAACAAATTTATAAACATTTTAAGATATTTTGTTTTCTTTATAAAACATGTAGGTATGTATGTATGTCAGAATAGGAAAGTATGGAGGTCAGTCTTTTTTTCCTACCCAGAATATGAAAACAGCATGATGGTATACATGTATGTTTGGAGATTAAATATCAAACTATTGAGTCCCCTTAGACATTGTGTAGTGTATACTGCCTTACAAAATTGTATGAAACGATTTCGTCACTAAATTCAATATTTATAACTAGTTGCATGTAACACATGAGATTCAACTGTCGATAGCGATAGTGTGTATAGTTGAAGAATAAGTACCAAACTATAAACCCATAAATCCAAATTATTTTATATTTTAGGATATTTTGTTTTCTATACAACACATGTACCTAGGTATGTATGTCAAGATAGGATAGTATGGAGGTCAGTCCTTTGATCTTACCCAGAATATGAAAACAGTATGATGGTATGTATGTATGTTTGGAGATTAGTATAAAACTATTAAGTCTTCTTACATATTGTGTGTAGGCCACTGCCATACAAATTGTATGAAGCAATGTCGTCACTAAATTCAATTTTTATAAAAATTGTTAAAAAAAAATTGAGATGTGCTGCTACAATGTTCATATTTTTTATAGAAAATTTAATTATGTAGTTGGAGTGTTTCGGCTTTTTTCGATATTTTTTAAAAATTTGGAAATATAGGCAGTTAAACTCATAAATTTATCATAAAAAATTTATGAGTTTAACTGCCTATATTTCCTAAATTTTTCTTAATAAAAAATGTTTGAGAAACCCTGGAATTTTTTTGAGAAACCCATTTGAGATTTTGTATTTGTTTATCCCAATTTTCAGCGTTCTAGATTTTATGATTTCGGAGATAAATGGATAAATAAACCAAAATTTCAAAAGTTGTTAACCCCTGACTGAAACAAAAATTCACAATTCTGAGTATAAAAGTTTTGTAGGTCTATAACTGTTACTATATATAACTGAAATTTTGGGCTCTGTAAATTGAGCGGATCAAAAGTTATATGGGGGGGAACACACAGAAACACACACAAAACTCACATAAAATGTTCTACTCCGAATTCTGAGTAAATCCATGTACAGGAACATATATGCTGCGAAGCCTCTAAGTTGGTGTTTTTAGCATGCAAAAAGTCCACTACGCCATACAAAATGTTCCTTCGTACACGCATCTTGAATTTAAACTGCCTCTTCCTTCAATAGAATTTCATTCTCTTGAACGAATCAACAGTTGGAAAATTGTTTAAAAAAGTTTGAGATGTTTTAATTATCTAGTTGTGGTGTTTCGACTTTTTTCGATATTTTTAAAAACTTTGGAAATATAGGCAGTTAAACAAATAAATTTATCGCAAAAAAATGTTTTTCGTTATAAAAAATGTTTGAGAAACTTCGGATTTTTTCGAAAGAACAAATTTGAGATTTTGTATTTATATAACAATTTTCAGTATTCTAGCTTATATGGTTTACGAGATATATAGAAAAATAAAGTATAAATTCAAAAGTTGATAACCCCTGACTGAAAAAATATTCAAAATGCAAGTATAAGTTTTGTAGGCCTATAAGTAAAAAGTAATTAAAAACATTTGACTCATGTATAAGTAGTCATTAAATAAAAAAACATGTATCTCATATTATTATTTCAATAGGTACTGTAACTTAAGGAATGTAATATGTACTTGACCTTGGGAAACTCAGCGATAGCCTGTAGGCTAGTGAGATCACAATTATTATGATGTAAAACTTTTATGAAAATAAATAGAAAAAATGTGATTTACATAGAAGGCGGTCTACAATACATAAAATGAGGTCTATATAAAATGTGACCTGTGGCAGAACAACGTCTGCCAGGGCCCACTAGTAGTTATATAGAAATTAAAAACAGTATTTTATTATCACATGTTTATTTTATTATATACACATATATACCATACATAAATATCTATTTAAATATAGTAAAATACCTAGTACTTAATTAATTATAATATGCAATCAAACTTAGTTAATTACAAGCCCAGATAGATGTAACAATATTAATATTGCAAGGAGTGATAATATTGAAGTATTTCATTCCTCTATATCCTTAATATTTTTTCTTCATTTCTGTGAGATAAATCCCGATCCATACACCTCAGTGTATCATTGAAAGGTGTATATTTTTATATTATGTGTACTTAAGAAAACAAGCAAAACCAATATTGGTGATTAGCGATAATATGATAAAAAGAACGATGGATGTAGAGGTGGGGCCCAGAAGAACACTGACCACGTGGATGTCCACAGCAACCAGACATCTCAGGCAAGGACGCGGAGGACAGGAGGACTTGGAGATGAGAGCCCTCCCCATGTAAACGGGACAAAGTAAGAAAGTAGAGATAATATCAAAATCAATCAATTATGACTTGATAATGAAAGTCATGATAAATTCATTCAAAATTTAAGAATATGTACAGCCATAGTAAGTACTTCATGATGACATAAACACATTTAAATGTTTACATAGAGGATTTTATATTATTTTTTGAAGCATACCTCAGTTGTATAATTTGTTAATAAAAAATAACAGGTAAGAATGATTGTTTTTGACCTATATTTTCAATAACAGACTTATTGAAGTTATCAATAATGGAGATGCCCATAAGTGAAGATTTACTGACAAGCCACAGTAATGACACTGCAGAGGCAAGAAATAAACTCCGAAACCGCACAAATGATTACAATGAAGCTTCTAAATTAATATGGTTGGTTCCGGATTGAAAGATATTCTAGATAGGTAGCGCTGTTATCGAAATATAAAAACGTATTTTTATAGTACATATAACCACAACTTTTGACTTCCCTACACCCCCCCCCCCCCTTTAGAATTTTTAGAAAAGAGGGTCCTAATTCATTTGAAAAAATATATTGACATCTGTATTACCAATGCTAACTTCATGCTATGGAGTCAGCATTGGTATTACACACTCAAATGCATGAAAAAAATTGGTAAAACACATAAAATGAGGTCTAGGCGGTCTGTAGCTGAACAACGGGCCGGGGCCCACTATTTACACATAAAAAAAATATTATTAAAAGAAAACACTATTTTTAAAAATTGGTTTGACTATAAGACAATAATGTTTATGTCTTACACACTTATTAACAGCATTGAATGCCAGGAAACGCAGAATGGGTAACATGAGAGAATATAAAATACAGGTAGACAACATAAAAATATTTATGCACCTTGTAGTGGCAATCATACCAGAAACTTCTCAATCTTAAAAACATACTTGTCATGGACACATAATAATAATACTAATTTGGATGAATTATCTAGAGCCGTTTTGGGAAATATCTCACCTCAAGGGCGCTGAAAATTGATTGTGTATCACTATGGCTCTGGTAAGATTTGCGAAAAAGGTGTGTTTTGAGATTTTATGGCTTCTAATGGGATACTCCTTTGGATTGACTTTTTTTTAACGTCTTAGTTGAAAGAAAGCAGAAGAAACTGTGTTTATTTGGTTTGTGAAGCTTATATTAGAATATATTTTGACACCGAGAAGTTGGACACAAGTACATATGTATTTATATTCTGTATATACATTGCACAAAGGATGACCTTGCTTATCACTGCCAATTTTTCTTTTAAATCGGTATCAAGAAAATTATACCTACTTATAACTCTTGCTAACTTTGATATAGCAAGCAACACTTATAGTGACAAAATGATACAGGTCTTATCTTGGTTGGCATAACCAAGTTTGATTTATATATTTTAACAAAATCCATATCAATCTCTACAATATATTTGATTATCACATAACTTATAAAATACATAATATGTAGGTAAACTTTTCATTTGAATATTTTATTACAAGACGCAAGGCATAAAATGTTACATACATAGGCAATATATGAAAAGAAAACATTATCAATCATTGTCCCTGTAAAGGTAATAGTTGTGTTTATATACTGGTAAAAATCAAACGAGATTTAATGTTTATTTAATAATAATGAAGAAAGACTTATAATCCTAATCCATTATTTTTTTAAACAAATATGTCCTTTGAAAAAAAATACATAAACATCTTCGTGCATTCCCTGAATTAAGCATAAATGCTGGTGCTATAGGTGAATGAAATTGGTTGTAGCAGAATTCAAACTCACAACCAATTACTGCTCTCCCACCGACTCATTTGCTCAATATACACATTCAAATTAAATACCTTTTTTTTTAAATAATATCCATCAATCAAATAATGATCTATAACAGTCAACATGGTAGATCACTATTCAATTAGTTTCCAGCTGTTTGATATTTGAGATTAAAAAAAAGATCAATCTTCAGTAGTTTTACAATTAGGCAGTTACAAGTAGGAGTTGGTGTTTCAGTCAAAAGTGATTTTAATTGCAAGAGATTTAAGAGGCAAAAAGTAAATGATAGCAATAAAATTCACTGATATCAACCAAATGAAAAAGTATTATATATAATATGATACTCATTTAATGACTTACAGATTAAATCAATCACTTCACCTTTGGATCATAGAGAAATGTTTCCTATCACTCCCTAATATAATATCTAAAAGATATATAGGTACTCTAATATTCAATTATAAAATTAATTATACATACATACAATGGAACCTCAGCTTATGAACAATTTTCCTTTGAGCAAATAATATAAACTTAGTTCTTTTCAAAACCTAAAAATATTTTTAAAACATGTGAATAATACATATATTATTATATATAAAATTGAATTAACCAAAGTTAGAATTTCTCTTTTTCTCATAGCTAAGTTCCAATCAATTCACACAATATGATTTGCTCAAAAATAAACTCATAATGAAAAATTTTTAAGTTCTCCTGTATAATATTTAATAATATACATTCAAAAACATCAATCTCAAAGTTTTATTGCACAAATAATAGAGTACTTCAAATAAAATTAATCAATATTATCAAAAGTTATATTTACATGATTATTACTAAAAAACCTCCTTCATTTAATTCCATATCAGGCTGTCCTGACTTTGGCGATCACTCCAGCAAAGACTTTTTAGTTTCATGCCACATCAAAGAGCTTATAAAAATAGTACATTATTTAATGGAAAATACAAGCAAAATAATTCAAACCTATACTACAGTTGATTAGTTTCTCGAAAAAAACATTCGCAATTACATTATCTCTATGCAAATGTTCATTCTTTTTGAGACTTAATTATTATAATTAAACCTAAAATGTGTACAGGAAGTGTATGAAAACAAGTACACTCAACACAATTACGAGGAACTGAAAAAAAAATAAAGGATGCAATGAATTACATGACATGTAAAATTTCTTTAACCTTTTTAAAAAATGTATAATCTTGCCCATTATACTTCAAAATAAGAGCTAAGGTGTTCAATATTATGTAAGTATATAAATGGACTCAAAAAGGAAATAACTGTACAATTGTTCATATTCCAAATTCAAACAATTGTAAAACAGTTTTTAACCATCCCTTATAGATTTTGTGTAATGGATTATATTGAATTTTTAAAGAAGCTATGATATATTTCAATATTTATATATAAGAAACATAATTTTATCTATATACACTAAAAATAGCAAAATCACAACTAATTGAAATATAAAGGCACCAAATATTCAATTTTATCAATATTGTATGAAGAAGTTTATACAGTGATATAAAATTAAAATGCAGTACAAGAAAGCTATTAAGATTTTACCCGAAACATACAAATTCAATATAATGTATTTTGTTTTGCTAAAAAATAAATTGTAAATAGGTATTCATGCAAACATAAATTGTTTAAAAATAAAATTGTGCAGCTATAAGGAGTTCCTTATTCATGCAGTTAGTCGAGCAAACCTTTGTAAGAAAAAAAAAGAAAAACTATCAGATTCTCTATCTAAGAATCTGTAATTTCATCAAATATGTCAGAAACTTCTAGATTTATTTTGAAAGAAATAAATACCAAATAATTAACTTTTTCAAAAGTGTAATCTTTTTGCACAACATGCGTAATTCCTACAAGACTTTTTTTGCTGAGCAGGGCAAGTCCCTTTCCATGGTAACCCAAATTGTGGTGGTAACCTATGTTTTAAACGTATGTAGCAAGAATATTCTATATAGAAAATTTTAATAATTGAATATTTAAATGGAGGATTTTCACTCCGCTCTTTGATCGGACTTGCCCCCCTGATTGTATTGTGATTGTATGTATGGTAAATATCCTATCCTTATAAAAGATTAACAATTCAGATATTACTACTTCAAACAAGTTGTGCTTTTGATAGTTATATAAAATAACTATGAAAAAATAACGTAGTATGTAACTTTACAATAAAACCTTGTATTTACTTTCTTCAAATACACATTTTCATATAGTTAATTAATGGCGAAAAATACTAGTTCCTAATCATTTCATAAAAACCCTTTTTTTCCATTAAAATGACATTTCTTACTTTTTATAAATCAAATATCATTTTGTAAAATTTGATGAGACAAATGTTATTTACACATTATAAAATGAATATTATTTTTTTCACATAGAGCAAAAATTATATTACTGCATGAATATAAATTTAGCAACAAATACCTACCATAAAAAATGTAACTATTTTTTTGTGATTTGTCTTGTTTTTACTGTTATGTATACTTAGCAAAATGAAATTTTTTATCTATAATTTATTAACTTGTAACATGGATATTGGTTTATTTACCAAGAAAAACTTGAAATAAATTTGAATTTGAAGATAAATGTCAAAACAACGGAGAAATTTAGTTCAGAAACACCTTGTCAAATGATATTTATGCCTGAATAACTTTTGTCAGTTTTGTCATTTCTTATTAGTCCAAAAATTTAATAAAAGTGCTTCTAAATGTATAATTAAGTAATTAATAACTAAAAAAATGAGAACACTAAGCTCATTTCCTCAATTGATATAATATTAACTCAGATTCACAGTATTTACTCTAGAAAAATGTATATTTGAAGTAGATAATATGTCCTAACAAATGATAAATGAAATTTTACAAAGATTTTTACATTATTCATCAAACTACCAATTTCATTTTAGCTCCAATCAAGATGACTTAGGAATTGGGTTTTATTTTCCTAAAGATACATATCAGACTTTTATCTCACTGTCAATAATAATTACAACAGATTTTTCTACAATTATATATCTTATAAAACAATATAATAAAACAACCCAAAAATATGAATTAAGTTTTCACAATATTATATACAAATACTTATATATACATGTACACATATATATTTCATATTATAATAAATACATTATAAATGTAACTTAAAATTTAAGATACCCAAAAATTGGCTGTATTTTTGTAAAGTTATTTTTTTAATTCAATTACTTAGTTGATAGACGATAATATGTATAGACAATGATAAAACAATCTAAACACAAACCTATTATAACTGCAAAGCTACACATTTATAAATTTTACATTGAGATAGATTATTTTTTTTATAAAATAACAATAATGATATTAAAAATCAAAATGAATAACATAGTTACATCTTAGTAAAAAAATTATTGAAAATGATTCTTGGAAGTAAAGATCTGTATATTTTATTGCTTCATCCCTTCATCTTTCTCAGACTGCTTTTGAACAAATTCTGTACAATTTTTAATTGTTAATCTAGCTAAAAACTTCATACGAAACGAAGCTCCGTATGGATCTGTTTTCCATGCAATCACATTTTCTAAACATTTTATACCATTTTCAGACATTAGCAATTTGCAATATTTATCAGGATAAACTGTTGTCAAATTAGCTAGCACCCATAGAGCCCAATGAATGCATTGAGGTGTATGATAGGCCGACAATAATCCCAATATTGGACCAAAACTTCGATAGTGAATGTTCCTTTCACTATTGATACCCCAGCGGCTGATGGCCACCATCATTCTGTCCAACACCAACTGTCTGGGAGGTTCTTTGATGGTCCAAAATTCTTCTCCGTCTGAAGCAATATGAGCGATGACTCCCGCTGCATTGTAACTAACTTCAATACCATCTTTGTCTGAATCCAACAATTCAGAAAACACAGTAAGAAAACCTTTCGTCATAAAAACATATCTTAATTTTTGCACTTCCGCTATATTCCCTAACAATCCCATCATGTTTCTTAATAATTCATCCTTATGTGGAAAATATTTGAGACAGTCTAAAAATAAATCCAATCCACCTTCTTCGATGAAGAGTCTACAGTTAGAGTGAGTCTCATCAGTCACATTCCATAGAGTACTCCAAGATACCTGCAATACCTCATCACACAAGTGTCTTCTTAGACGGTTAGATATGATAGTCAGCATCTTTGTAACTATTCCACAATCACCCAGGATCTTCTTGTGATGTTCGTCAACTTGGCATGCCATGGAGTTGAGTAACGAAATGGACAATCTCTGAACCAATCCCTCAGGGGTCCTATCTGATGAAATACCGTGTAAAAGAATCTGAACCAATTTCTTATATTCAAACAAAACGTCATTAGGTATTTTGAAATTGAGGATAGTTAAGCAACCATTTCTCATCATGGTATAATCATATAAATGGTTCGCCATTCCATTAATGATGGTTGTTATTATACGCCGTTTCAAAGTTACTCCAAAATTGTTGTCTCTTACGAGATAAAACAATATAGCGCTACCAGAAATCTGTACTTGTTTCTCCAAGATGTGCCGTTTCATACCTTCTAATACTATAAACAACATCTTACCAAAATTTTCTTCATCTTTTTCTGAACGGCAGAGATGAAAGAAATCATTGAGAACTTTAATAAACATATATTTTTTATCTAAATATGCCACAGCGGCTGTAAATATTTGTTCTTTATTAGAATCTCCAGAAACTTTGATTGCTGGAATATCGTGTCGACTGGAAGCTGAGTGCAATGTCCCGTACAACCCCAAGAACTGAAGGGGATTATTAACTCTCTCAACCAAACCGGGTATGTCACAAGATGTCACATTGTCTCCCACTCGAAGCTCTGATACTCCCGTACCTGCCAAGTTGGTTCCGGAGATGTCCAGGGATATCAGTTTGGGAAGACTCTGAATGAGTTGACCGAGAACCTGGTTGGGATTCACATATCTTCCCTTCAGATGATTGGCCTGGGACAGATCCAAGTGCTGTAAATTTTCTAGAGTGCAAATCCACTCAAACATATCCTGAAGTGTCGGAACATTGTACAAAATGAGTGATTGAAGATTTTTCAGACTCCGCACACTCGAAATATTGTTCAAAAACATACATTCTGAAAAGTCTAAATGAGTCAACGCCGGCAGATCGTTGAGTAATATGTTGGGATAAGCGATCACTTCCTGTCGACGAATAGACAATTGTTTCAGTAGAGGAGCAAAAATGCTACAGACATTTTTTTGCCTTCCTCGATTTAACTGAGTGAACAGCGGAACGTCGATTTCTAAAATTTGCAACTTTTGACAGCAAAGACTAACAGCGTCAAAAGAATTCAAACTAATATTATCACATTTGTCCAAGTACAGTTCAAACAGTTCGTGAGTTAATAATATTTCCAAACCATCGTCAGTGATGGAACTGTTGTGAAGAGATACTCTTTTCAATCTTGTTTTCCTCTTATCTCGAAAGATATGCACAAAGGCGTCAGAAACTTTATACTTTGCTTGATAACATTCCAGAAGTTTTTCACATATTTCTCTTGGAAATATAAAATCGTCGTCGTACAAATAATAAGATCCCTCCCATTCGACACAAAATATCATTAGATGGTCCACCAAGTAGTTGGCACACAGGTCGAACAGACGATCAGGTGAACTATCAGTCAATCTAACATTTTTCACTGTATATGTCTCCTCCATTGTAAACAAATAAAGTGCACAGGATTGACTAATGAACTGTCACTTATAATGTAGACATCGTAAAATAAACCGCAAGTTATCAACGCGACACTCCAAAGTCTCAGTCCACGCAAAAACATTTCAAAATAACATCACACATCAAAATAGAAAGGATTGTTTGTAAATAAAAGGAAAAAAGAAATTTTCCAGCAAAACTAAATAAACACCACTTGTAGCCCGGTTCAACCAATTTTTAAGGTTACATAAATATTTTCACGTCAAAAAGACGAAAATGTTCCAGATTATGACAGTCGAATAAAGTTCTACGGTACAAAGGAGAAAGGATTGTTTTCCTGAGACATTTTTCATAATCCATCAATTTGACATTTCATTTGTTGCTAACTTCGTTTAGTATCAAAGAATACGACATTTTAATCTTTATCGCAATGTTTTTAAGAACTAATTTTGAATGCATAAAAATTACTTTCTTACTCGTGTGATCATTCCACAATCAACCATATCGGAAAATATGCTCATTTTTGTAATCTTCGATATCTGATTTTTATCAACAAATCCTCATGTTATAATAATTTTGAAATCTGAAATTTTTGAAGAACTTGTCATCAGAGAGACACATCAAGATTATCTGGATCACAGCATACCAATTTTTCCTGTCAATTCCCTAAACTACTGTGTAAATTCAACAGGATAAGAATTTGGTCCATCCTCTTGACTTACCAGTATTTATTTAATATTTCTTCTCGGGTAACTAACAGCTGTACTATGTCTAATATTTATTTAACACGCACCCAATAACAAGTTGCCACATTCTGGAGACTTACGATATTAATGTGTCACAGATCCAAACAGAAAACACAATCAAAAACTGTGCCTCTACCGGGAATCGAACCCGGGACCTTTGGATCAGCAGTCAGATACCCAACCAACTGAGCCACGAAGGCCGACTAGTATCCAGCACATTAACCGCTCATCTAATTCAAAGTATAGTTGCATGAAATATTTTGAATCGTGTATTATCACTATCCTACAAATATACATATATATGACTATAATAATGTCATTGTGATATCCCTTAAAATGATCTTGCATTATTAAGCCGACCTAAGTAATTTTACTTCTATGTTGTAGTCCTGGATTCTATTCCCAGCTGGGGAGAAATTTACTCAAAATTATTTCTCACACAGTTGCTTCTCTGTGGTGAAAACACTGGTTAGTTGGAAAAATTGCCATCTGGCAATAAACTCACCAAGAATAAACTCTGGCAAGTGAGACGAAGTGAGAAAGTCGCTTGAGTTCCATGTGGTGTCCCAAGTTGGATTCCCAGATAGAATTTAATTTAAATTCACTTCTCACGCGAACACTTAGTTGGCTAGTTAGTTGAAAAAAATTGCCATTTGACAAGGAGCTTTCCACTTGCACAAGAAGTGTGTTTATATTACGTTACTTACCTCATCCAGATTTTGTAAGGATAAATAAAAAGGTATGAATGAAATATTTTTATTTAATATAGATATTTATATATTTGAAAACTCCAATAATGTACAAAAAATACTATTGTAATTAAATTATTTTTATCATGTACTTAATGTCTGTCAATCAAATACATATATTTATAATAGAAAGTTTGTTTTTTCTTTATGTTAACGTTGGATGGTAATCTGTTGTAATTGACAGATTATACATATATATATATATATATATATATATATATATATATATATATATATATATATATATATATATATATATATATATATAAAGATAAAGTATATATATAATATTATGTACCTCGGTTTATATTAAACATTCTACTAGGAACAATAGACGGGTGCCCTCTTTGTGTGTAGACACTCCGCCGTCGCAACAATTCTGAGCTCCTAGACATTGTCTAACTACACTCCTCCCGTCTTGCTCTTTGTCTACCTCCATTTGGTCACGTCTCTTCGGCTACAATGAGATCAATTAGGATCCTGTGACTAAACGGAAGCTGTGTCTAAATATTCTTATTTGTTATATTTTATATAATATATATTTTATTTAGTTACTGTATGTACTCAAATATTTTTACAAAAGAGTTTTGTGACTTAAATAATTTTTATCTTTTTATTTATTTTATTTTTTACCAAAAATAACAACTATTATCTTTTATTTAATTTTTTTAATATCAGGGCGGTCGCGTAGAAAGGCAAATTGAATTGTAAAAATATAAATGGTTTGAGGAGCGTGCGGGCACTTCATCTAACAACACACATTTACTCCACCCAATTGTATGTGAATATCAAATATAAATATTTGTGGTATTTCATATACATACATATACAAATACAATATTATATTGTATTTGTATATATACATACATATTATATATATAATACATATGAATCAATTACATATATGAATATATAAAAAAAATATTAACATTTTCAAACAACCTATTACGAATAATATTATTAAATCAACCATCTTGTTAACAACTTTGGTTGTGTATTCTAAACGTAAACAAACATATCTTTTTATTATAGGTAATATTAATATGTACAAATATCATAATTATAAAAATTAAAACAAGGTTTTTTCCGACTGAACCATCCTACAACCAGATCACAAGTGGCCTAAATAAATATATAATAATAATAATAAACAAACATAATGACAAACACATGTAATATATATATAATGAACAACAAATAGACTTGAGATGGATAATGAACACAAACCATTGTGGATGTTACAACTATATTATTACATGGAAATATACAAAAAGAGAAATGAAGATTTGCTTAATTTATATATGCGCTAAGTTCACCATACAACAAAATTGTATCGAAAAATATATTTAGATGTTAGTTGTCTTACAAATTTATTAAGTTATTCTTTAAAATGTGCCTAACATCTAAAGATATCATTGAATTAATTACATTACTGAGAGCATTTATCAAAAAAACATGAACAGACATTTGATGCTTTGTTCAATAAATTTTTTTTGACAAGTATAAATTTTCAAAATATTTAGACTGTGATGATAGAACAGTATTATCTTCATGCAGAAAAATAATTTTGTTTGGAAATACATTACATATTTATGGTAATTATAATAGGCAAGCATATGCTTAGCAAATTCAGTTTTTCTTAAGAACGTCAAGTTTCAATTGTACTTTTCTCCTCTTGTTTTTGTTATGTTTTATTGTTATTTTTACTATTAAGACATGCAACATTCAATGTTGGATCTCTAAATAAAAGAAAAAAAAACAACGAAACCATGAGACTGGTTTTACTGGGATAATAATATATCAAATTTCTATTTATAAGTAATAAGATTATAACAGAAGATGTGAAGGATCACAGCAATGAATCACTACAAAATGAACGGGTTTTTATCACTCTCAAATAGTTTGATCAACTCAGTCATATGAAAATAAAACAAATATGATTGGAAAAATTTATTTTTAGACAGAAATCTGCTGAATTACAAACACTCCATTTAGAAAAAAATAATTCCAATATCTACATTATCGAGATAAACAGATATTAGAATCATTATTTCTGGAGTAAAATTCTACATTATTTAGAACCTTATCTCTTTATGGTAATTATCTCTTTTTATATATTTTCATACAACATAGAATAAAAAAAAACAACTGAATCCACTTATAAGCTGGCCATTGAAAATTATGTAATATCACTAGAATATTCTAATCGCATTATAATTTGTCTTGAGGTATATAACGTGAAACATATACAAAATTATACGCTTCACTAGTTATAACAAAATCAATTTTTTTACAAAAAAAAAATGTATACAGTACCTACAAATATAAAATAAAAATATACTAACAAAATCTACAAAATATATTACAAAAAAAAACCACTTCACAATATTAGAATCACATTATCAAATTTGGTTTCATACTATGAAATAATCTGACATGTTTGCAGTCAAACAGATGTGGTCAAAATAAGCAAATGTAATAAAATAAATAAAGTAAATTAATAAAGGTTAGTATTTATGTACCTACAATAGAAAAACAATTCACTGAAAAATTTTATGGATCTGGTAGTGAGTTGAAATTGAATGGATACTTACAATTTTATAAAATTTCGACTGACTGTTAGACTGACAAAAAAACAATTAATAGCCGAGAGTTACTATGCGACAATAACTCTCTGCTATTATAATATGGTTGCCACATAAATAAAATAAATATGTGTCACTACTTAAATAACAAGAGTGTAGTTACGCGTAAATACATTACAAAAATGTACAAATTAATAATTGAAATAAGTAGCCCCTTCACAACACCAAAATAAAATTATGTACCTATTGCATTTTCAAAATGACTTATTTAAACATAGGAGTAGAAATACAAAAAAATTGTAGGTACCAGTAAAAAGCTAATATTTGTTCATCAGTTTTTTTTTTAACATTTATGTACGAGTATAATTATTGTGCAAAATACAATTATTGATATTTGAATAATCAGAAAATAGCTAAATAAGACTAGGTAATTTTATATTATACAATAATTGAATACACTAGGTACTTTTAATTGTCAGTGTCACCCTTCATATAATACAATAATAAGTTGACTGCAAACATTGCCAGCTTTCGATACACAAATTTGACTGAATAATCCATCTTAAGTTGTAGTAGAGTATCTGGCCCTTATCAACATTAAATTAATAAATAAAAATAATTATTTATAACAATGAATGAATTAATGAACAAAAAAATACATACATTATGTATTATACGCCAAGAATAATTTTCAATTGACAGCTTTAAAATGATATAGTGCATTCAATTTAATACATCATTTCGTGTTGGTGAGCTTGCATAGTTGACAATCTGGTGAATGTAGTTGCTAACATTTTAAATATTTTGCTACTATGTAAATTTACAGAGATTTTACTTTTATAAATACTCATTTTGTTGTTTTTGGGTGTATGTAAAAAAACAGCTTTTATTATTCTTACTTTGTGATGATACAGAATTATTTTGTCCAACTAAGCTTTATCTATATGCTGTCATATCTGACAAAGTTTAGTTTCTTTCATCTGACAACACTAAAAAATTTTAGCAACACAAAAACACGAAATTAGTTGTAATAGTGAATACACTATAAATGGAATTCACAAATGCATCGAGATAGGAAAGTATGGGAGGAGGAGTAGGGAGGAGACACCATAACACACACAATCGCACTTTCCAAATCTACAGACACAAATAATTATCAAATGAATAGGCAAAAATAAAACACCGACAAAATTAATCAGAATGGTAAATTAAATAAATTGGTAAAAATCGATCATTCAAATTGAACTTCGCCAAATTAATAAAACAAACATTTGTCTCTACAGGCGTAGCTACATCCATACAGACTCTCCAATCATTCAGACTCCTCACATTTGCATCTTTCAGTACTTCATTGACATAGTTGTGCCAAACTTGTCAGAGCAGACCTCTTATCGTCAGACATCAATCAATAATTATTTCAACCATTAATTTTTATTATGTATTCAAGTCATGTTCTTATCACACATTGTTTTATTAAAAGTTCATTTCAACAGCCTACATGTGTTCTGCCATACACAAAATTCACTTACACACGCATTTTACAAATGTAAAATCAAACAAAACACGCACATATTGATGTAGACCTGTTTCATTTATAAAAGAAGCAGCATAGATAACATTGAATTGATTAAATAAATAGGTAATTTATTTACACAAACTGATTTGAAAATATAAATATTACAAAATATTTAATTTGTAACTACAGTTTGAAATTCAAACATACGGAAGGCATTTTTTAAACAAACTTCCCGTTAAGTTAAATTTATAAATGATAAAATACAATAGTTATCCACATCATTTTGGTTTGATGACATTTTCGCTAATAATAATAAGCATTATGTGTAAAAAAAAATCGGTGCCACTATTTTTACGACCGGAATTGGCGGGAAAAGCGTTTTCCTGCCAAAAAGTGTCTATTTACACGACAAATTTTCTGACGTCGTCTATGTTTTTAGGACATTTATAACCATAGAAAGCGCAGATAAATCAAAATACAAAAATATTTACCTTTGTCATTTTTTCAATGGTCATAAAAATGCATCATGGAAACCAACTTGAAGAAAAAATAAATAATATTGGCATCTTATTACATTTACTTAATTTTATAAATCATTTTTTCATCGAGATCCACAATTATAACAAAGTATAAACAAAGGTAAATATTTTTATAACTTGATTTATCTGCGTTTTCTGTGGTTGTTTTTGGTTTTCGTCTATGGTTGAGTCGTGTAAATAGTCGTAGCCAAAAAAATACTATTTTATATTTCTACTTTATAAACACTGAAACTTTTGAATTACTGCGGACCAAATTATTTTTTTAATAAATCATATCTTAACAATAAAAGGAAAAGGGTTATTTTAGAAAATATATTTTTATCACTTTTAACATAACTCTAAACATTTCTTTTTATTTACTCTCTTCAAAAGTTTGTCAAACAATCTCAACTTTATATATTTTTTTCTATCACTGACACAATAACATACAAACAATAATGATTAATTTTTGTATATATTATATATTACAATCAAAATAAAAATATATTCAATGATTCAAAAAAAAAATTTATTTGCAATTTATTGTTTCTGTAGATTTTGAAACAAAAAAAAACCTCTATTTGTAACTTCTGACCGTTTTCTTTCACCATAGACTTTTCAAAACATAATTCAATTCACACACATTCATACATATATTATTATACATTTACATAAACATACACATATGCACATAAATCAGAGTGGTGTGTATTTTTACAAAATATAATATTCACAAAAACAAAAGAAGGATGTGACAAATCAACTTTTAATCTGACTTTAAAAGAATCTCAGTGAATAATTTGATTTGTTAAATGTGAAATTCAAGAATGGGGAAATGTGAAATTCAATAATTTGGAATTTTGAATTGGTGTGCAATAAATGTTTTTTGCAACATATTTTACATTACAGTTGTTCTAATTTCTGATATTCTTATCAGTAAATATTTCAACTTTGAGATTCTTTTTTCAATCCATATTTTTCATCTGTTCTATCCTTTTTAAACTATTTTTCACATTGTTAACCTAATTATGTTATATGTATTTCATAGGAGAATTCATATAAATATTAAAAATATATAATTAAATTTGTTGTTCATAAGTTATTTACATTTCACATTTTGTAAAAACACAACCACGCCAATAGACGCAGACATATACTATATGTATAATATAAAAGGTTACATTTTTTTTTATACATATATTTATTTTTTATCTTTATATAATTCAATAGTAAAAACTATATATTATATCGTTCGTTCTGTATATGTGAATTTTTGTATTTATACATGTTACACACCATCACATTAATATTTTTTTCGACGTATGCTCGTAAATATTCATTTTTTCCTTATATTTCGTATACATTATGAAAATAAATATGTTGTCTGTGTTCAAACAAGATATTATGTTGCTAGACATCCAAAATATCCTTTCTCTTTAAATATATATATTTATAATGTATGTATTTATAATATATGTATCTCCAAATAGTAAAAAAACCAACCTATATCAAGGTACAATGAATATAATTTAATAGTCTTATTCATAATACTTCGTTATAAAGTTGTTACAACAAAAATAAGTTAAGAGCCATTTTATAATATTCAATAGGTACTCATAACTATAATGAAACTTTATGATAGATAATATTTTGTTGTTATTGTTGGATACTGAATCACTGTTAGAATCTCTTGAAATATTAAATGATATTAAAGAAATTTTGAGATAAAATGTTATCAAAAATATTGTTCACTTTCATAACATCAAAATTTAAATTTTACAAGTCAAATAAATATTTCAAATTGTCGACTTACTATGTAATCAACATTAACATTTGATTCTAATCATCTTATTGTAATATATATGTTTAAAATAAATAAATATCTTATTGTCAACCATGTTTGAGTATTTTTATGTCAACTAATTTTGGAGACGTACGTTGCGTCTCCAAAACTAGTTGACATAAAAATACTCAACGGTGGTTGACATTAAGATATTAGATTATTTTTTTAATAATATTAGTTAAAATATGCCACAAAGAAAGAGCTGAGATATTTATTATTGTAATATCATTAAAAACTGGTCTAGGTATGACAATCTTATGAAGATGTTATAATGGTTGTATAATGAATAAATAATTAACACCACAATGTTATAAAACTATTACAACTCGTTATGAATAAGACTGTTAGTATTTAGTACAAAAATGAAATGTTGAGGTTGTCCGCAGTACGCCTCTACGTCTCGTGCACATTGACTATAAATCTATTTTTAAATATATTATTATTACATTAAATGAAAGCTAAGTCGTTGGAAAGTTTTAGATGCCATATTAAATTACAAGTCGATTTATAAATATAATATAATTCATTCTGTGTTGAGCGTACATTAATTATAATATATAAATAGATATTGTTACATGGCATGAATACGCAGCTAGTGAGTGAGTTACGGTTGTGTAAAAGGTAAGGTACTGGGTAGATCAGCAATAGCGTATCCATAGCGGATACATACATGCCTAAACCAACTAAATCAAACTTGGTTCGTCTATGGTCTATGTGATAAATGCGAATCACGAATTGATCTGATCCGTGGCGATCTAGCTTGGCAACAATAATAATAATTAATTACATGATGTATACATATATATATATAATATTTATAATGTGTTAAATTAATTTTTATATTACATAGCACATAATAACACTTTTTATTCCTTAACATTTAATAATATGTATATAGGTAGGTACATTTAATAATAAAAGCTGGCGGGCGGTAATGTCCATTATACTTTATATGTATAAAGTTGTGAGGAATCGTTTCATTATAATATTATTATTTAAAAAATAGTCTCCACATGTTTTTATTGATCACATATACTTTTCAATTATAATATATTTACAAACTAACCTTAAATTCTTACAAACATTATGTGTACACCATCACGTGAATTTATATAAACTACACTAGAGTAGAGTAGAGGTATGCGTTTACTTTTAAACATACAATATAATATATTTATATAATGTGTGTGTATATATATATATATATAAATGTATGTGTACATATATATATATGAATAATATAGTTCTGGTCACAATATGTTTAGTATGTACAAGTACACTGCTATCCCAGAATATCACATGAGGATCAACTATTCAGCCACAACGAAGAGAGGAATCACTCGGAGAGTAGTTTCTGAAGTAAAGAAGACTTGTGATCACCGCCCCTGACCCTGATTTCCTCCGTAGTACTCTGAAATAACACACAACTCGTTAATTTTATTTACTTCCATCACACTGGTTATATTAAATAAGTATTTTGTTTAATATTCAATATAAACACTCTTCAACAATTCAACTACAAATTTATTTCAACTATAAGTGGTTTTTAGTAATGCACAACCCGGTCGTTGTTATAAAAATAAAATAATGGAATTTGTAGTGTTTTATTTAATATTCATATAAAAATTAAAATGATTCCATCAAGCACTTTCGGTCCAAAATCTAAATTTTAACAGCTCATAATCATAATTTATAAAAATATAAAAATTATCAATAATTGGAATAGAACAGTAAGCGATGGGCATTTTTTGAAAAATTTATTAAAAAAAAAAAAAAAAAATGCGTTAGTGAACAATAATATTACAAATACCTACAATAAAGTGGTCTAAATAAATAGCCTATTTAGTAACAAAAATAACCTTTTATAACAATGTTCTATCAAGCAATAAAATAAAATAAATAAAAGACTTTTTCAATAGGTGTAACCCACAAAAAGTCCTGAATAATCGTCTTTATTTTCCTTAGTATTTTTTATGGCTATCATCATTTATAGCTGAGAATATAGCACAAATAGGTCATTTGAAAGACAGCTAAAGGGTCATAAGCGAGTGTCTATCATTCTCAACGGACAGTTATTTCTTTCAAATTGAGGTAATAATATTTATTACCATAGCTTTATGTCAAAATTTATAATTAGTTTGTGAATTACTCAATTATATTTGCAACCAATAATTAGAAAATGTCAGTTTGCAACCAATAATTAGAAAATGTCAATTTGCAACCAATAATTAGAAAATGTCAGTTTGCAACCAATAATTAGAAAATGTCAATTTGCAACCAATAATTAGAAAATGTCAGTTTGCAACCAATAATTAGAAAATGTCAATTTGCAACCAATAATTAGAAAATGTCAGTTTGATTCCGTATGAGAAAATTAAAAATGTCCAATAATAAATTATTCTAAATTGGAAAATGTGCAGAGTGAATATAATATACAATTTGTGATTTAGTGACAGAACCTTAGTGTGCCTTCTCAAGCGACAGTGATATGATGACAGATAAGCCATCTCTGAAAACAGTTGTCAATTTTACATACACAATACCTACACATACAATACAACAATCAATTTTAAATCATAAGTTTTCTGCATAAATAAAGCATAGTTCATGATGAATCAAAAAATCTACCACCCAAATATAAGTGTATAAAATATAATTAATAACAATGAAAATTAACACACAAATAAATGAATGTTAGAAATTTTTGTTGAAAACATAAAAAGCGTTAGGACAAGCACACATTCAAAAGATAACATAATATATTATTTAAGAAGCGAAAATATTGATTTTAAATAGATGGGTCGATGGCAGAGCGGTTAGTGCACTGGGCTAGTAATCCAGTGGTCGCGAGATCGAATCCTGCCTCGACCGATTTCGTTCACCTATAGCACAAGCATTTATGCTTAATTTAGGGAATGTAGGAAGATGTATATGTACTTGTTTAACAAGGAAATATTCATTTTATTATTTAAAAAAAATAATATTTCACTTAACACAAACATATTTTTTCTATTCTCCGAATCAATGAAATTTTACTTCAGAGAAACTTACAAAAACTATAATAAATTGACACAGGAAAGATAAAAATGATTGGAGCATCTGTTCCTTACAATTGTCACCAAATATCTTGAACCAGGCTTCTGGGTGCATAAAGCAAAAATTTGTCTCTTTTTGCTTCATTGGTATAAGTGCAAATCACTCCCCTTCTCGGCTAAATGGCTCAAGATATTTGTCTACTATATATCACATACACACAGATGATGATAGTGGATGGACCACAGTGGATGTGGGTCGCACAAGAACGAGAGTGGATGAGAGGGGAGCCCTATGTCCTGCAGCGGGCAAACACAGGCTAATGATGATGATGATAATGATATATATCACATATGAGTCGTATAGTATCAAAAGCAGCTCAGTTTGATTTCGAAATAAATCAAACTATATATCAAAATTAATATTTTCATCTATTTATTTAAAATAAAGTATTCTCATTAATATTAAATCATACAAAATAGTATATTGTATTACAGTTAAATAGTTTACACACTTGAAATTATTTATATTTTAGTTTTAAAAAAATAGTTTTGATCAATTGTGAAAAATACGGCTGACAAAACTGAGCTGTCTTTGATACTATATGACTCATATGTGACATTAAATTTTATACATCATTACAAATCAACTGTAATTATTTCATAAATTAAATTGTTATACCAATTTTAACCTCAAGGCAGAAAAG
This sequence comes from Molanna angustata, assembly GCA_963576475.1. Taxonomy (NCBI): domain Eukaryota; kingdom Metazoa; phylum Arthropoda; class Insecta; order Trichoptera; family Molannidae; genus Molanna; species Molanna angustata. Next base: position 3,227,995 of record OY754968.1, on the reverse strand, counting down.
AATATATTAAAAAATTTGCTTAATTTTGTGATTTCACCTCTTCAGCATCAATATATAAAATGACCATAAATGTAAATATTACATAAATAGATACAATACAATTATTGTTAATTCAATTATCTAAAAAAAATAGAAAATTACCAAATACATAAAACAAAAATTATGTAAAGAAATTGAATTGTAATCCAAAAATTCTACATTCCTATTAATACATCATAAAATATGAAGCAATATAATATTACGATAAAATCTATAACTAAAGGAATATCAAAAACAAACATTCAACATCAGTATCACTAACAGCATTTGACAACAACCAAAATTTCAAAGATACAGTAAAATAACTTTTTTTATTCCTAACCAAAAGTTACAAAAATATGTGATTTTAACACAACCTGCATGTACCTGAGAATGAAAGAAATTGATAAAATGGTATTTTTTCAAGGGGAATTTCACAATATAACTATAAGTTTTGTCAGAAATGCTTGCAAGGAAAGTAAAAAATGTTTTTTTTTTTCAATTTGTTAATAAAAAGTTATATCCAAACTAGCAACATATTAATGTATAGTGAATGGGTACCACTATTTAAGGAAAAAAATCTATATACAAAATGGTGTATCATTAAATAAGAAATAATACAAGAAAGCCAAATGTTGTTAATGAAATGAAAATTGAAACTTTAAAGAGTTCAGATGTGATGACAAAATGAGTGATATGGCTGAAAGGAGTCAAGCCAAGGGAAAAGTGTCACAAAAATAGGTAACATGTGAGGTGGGGTTCTCTCTGCCTCCCCTGTAAGGGACATGGTAAGCAAGTGATCTTTAGGTTGTCACCAGAAAAATATGCAAAATTATTCTGTAGAACATCCCGTGTACGTCAGTCTTAAAAAGGGTCGTTTGACTCCCAACGTTTCGTCTGAATAATACTAGGCATTTACGGTTAGCGCATCAAAAATGTCTGGTGTTCTTCAGATGAAACGTCGGGAGAAAAGCAGTTCTTTTTGGGACTATCATGCACATGATATCTGAGAGAAAATTTTTGCATAGTAATTAAGGTAAATTGTGAAATCCAGGGCACCAAGATATTGCATGTTCCCTTTGAGATAACGGTGTGTCAAATGCGCACAAACAAAAGTGTGCGGGCGCGCGCCCCTCAAATAAAGAGATATATAACAAATTATAAAGCGTGTCGTGCGTGCATCATGTATGAAGACTTACCGGAGTGGTGTGTTGGTGCGCGTCCCAGAGCTTTTGTGCCGTGGGGGGGGTTGGCTGCGCTTGGGGAGGGGGGGGGCCTGCCACCCCTCCTCCTCCTCCACTGCCTCCTAATCCACTGCCTCCTCCCGCCACCACACCTGCTGCACACACACACAGGCACACCACATCAGCCCAGTGACTCACACACACACACACCAACACACAACACACAAGCATGACACATACACTCTTCAAACTGGCTAAATTAACAATATATATTATGTTTGTAATCAAACTGCAGTAATTGTCCCGTTAACCAAAATATAACCAATCGAAAAAAAAAATAACCAAATGGAGAAAAAAATTTGATTCTCATGAAAATAAAACTTATTTACCGGATTTTGGAACATTTAAAATAACTATCTAGCAATTGAATGAGTGATAATAAAATAATTATTAAATGATTAGTGGACTTTGTTGTATTGAAATAAATATCTCAAAATGAGATGAAATAAATTAGTTGGCTGATGGACATTTTTTGGCCAAGTTCCATAACAAAGATTGAAAAAACGCAAAAGTTTTTAATTTACCGAATCATTTTATGACATTTTTACTTGAGATCATCTGATTAAGATTCTAATGAAGTTATTTGATATCCATTACCAATATCAGTATAGGGTTAATGTAAAATTTAGTTTGAAAATTTATAGTGATACATATATATATATTCAAAAATATAATAAACAGTTACGGAAAATTAACTTATTTTTCCAGCATAATTGAGAACAAACCAAATATTTGCTGAATCTAGCCAGTGTCAAACATTCTAAATTGTGATAATATAAAACGTATTCAAATATCATTTATTTTAATATTATCATTTGAGAAAATAAATTAGGCAATTGAAAACTATTTTTTTATAAAAATTGAAATTTTAGATAAGTTTTTTATTATCACTAAAATTATCCATTTTCCTGAGTGATATAATTGAAGCCACTGAAATTGATTGTGATATGAAACCAAATGATTGTAAATAGTGGCCAAATAGCTTAGAATTATTAATGTATTATTTACAGTGGTCAGGTCAAGTTAGAAGACAGAAGAATATATAATATTTGTAAAACAGAAGTAAAAATAAAATAAAACCTATGAGAAATTGTGTTACCAAAAGTAAGTATACTACATAAGTATGCAAATATAAATAATACATGTTAATACAAAGATATATATATTCTTTATCTTTTGTGTATTTATAATCTTTGAATTATTTTATTATACAAATTTCCCAAACACTTTCAAAATTATTACAATCAAACTGATATATTTAAAAGATTTCATATCAACTATTCACTAAATCACTATATAATAAGTCAACACTTCCAATGCATTATTCAAAATTACTTAATGCATTATTGAATTATGAAATTGGAAAAACCCAAAAATATGGTACTCCGATTGATGGAAAATAATATAAGAATTTTTGGAAGTAAATGTAGTGAGAAATATTTTCAAACTCTAAATAACATGAATGGTATATATGCACATAGAGAGTTTCAGACTAGAAAGTAACATAAGAAGTTAAAACAATAGAAGAATATGTATGGTATGTACTGTGAATGAGACAAGAATAAATTGTATAAATGGGTCGGTGGCAGAGCAGGCATCGTGTTATCCAATGGACGCAACTTCGGATCACATCCAGCTTCAATTAATTTCGTTCACCTATAGCGCAAGCATTTAAATGCTTAGTTTAGGCAATGTACATATACCTATGTTGTTGTTACAAGGACATATTCATTAAAAATATTGTGGAAAATGACAAAAAATTCTCTCTGACTACCTTAAATAGGAAATAATATGAAGTGTATGAAATTATAAAAAAAATATAAGTCATGACAAAAATTTAACATTCTGATATTGAATGGATTATTGTGAAAGTGTTTGAAGGCAAATTTGTTTATATAAATAAATAAGAATGGAATAGATTGACATCTCATACAATTTCAGAGGACAAGTGACACCCGACTAAATATTATATTAGTATTTATTGAAACCACCTTTTTAAATGATTATATTATTATTATTTCAGTTCAACAATCACGATTCTAAGCCAAACATCAAAAATCATATTTTACTTATTTATATCAACAATTTAATATCTAAATCAATTTATTTCATTTTATCTGTTCAAGTAAACATTGAATTCAGAAAGAGATACATCATCCATGATTAACTACATATTATATTTCATCAGAGATGAAGAAAATATATATTTGCACCTTTATTATTAAAAAAATACATTCTTGGGATAACTGGGATATTAGGCAACCACATACAGTGCTCATGACCTGTCATTTGCTAGTTCATGTGCTTAATAATAATAATCAATTTTTTATAGCGTCGTTTCATGGTAAAAGACCATTCCAAGGGTGCTTTTGCTTATTTGTTGGCTCTGCGAAACAGAGAAGTCTTAAGAAATTTACTGAAGGCTCCAAAACTCTGCTCTCTACGTACTTAAGATGGCAATTTATTCCATTTGATAGGTCTGTTTACACTGAAACCACGAACAAAGTAAGCCGCTTTATTGGCTCTATCTAATTCCTTTAAAGAATAGGTAATCTGTGATTCTGACAATCTCAGTGTAAGACGTCTCTCTGATTGTACATTCCTCTGTCACAGTTCGTGAATATAGTAAGGAGCTAAGTCATGCAGAGCTTTGAAAACCATCATCTTTGTAGTCTATTCCCTCTGGACACTTCAACCAGTGCAGCTCGTTTAGGAGAGGCATTATTTGGCTTATTTTCTCCGCCCCAAAAGTTAAGGCCAGCAGCTGCGTTTAACAAACCCAGACAAAGTTCAATAAAAAAAACTACAATAAAACATTGTGTTGGGTTCAATTTTGTTACAAAACATTTAAAAATGTAAAGAATTCAATATTATTTTTTTGCTATAAAGTAAAATTAGGTAATGATGTGTTTGGCTGTCGAATAACTCCATATCAGACATTGTTGTTAGATAACTGATGAGCATGCGAATGTACCATGAGAGTATAATATATTGTATTATATGAACCAGAAGACAGACGGACAAATATACCAATATAATGTCATCTTTTAGTCACAAAATAGAGTAAAATATAATATTACATTAATGATAATACAAAGTTGTATTGCATGCTAACTCCAATACGATTCTAGGACTTGTGCCCTTTTTACCAACTTAAAAATATTAATATATTTAAGTGTCAGAACACACATCAAATTGTATTAAAAAAATATGGTAAAAATTTACTGAAATATTATAATGAAAAACAACATGATATGTGTTCACATATCAAGATCGGTAGTTTTATTCTGAAATTATGATTTTGTGACAAGATAGAAGACACCCCCAAAAAAGATTTATTGATATTATTTATAACATGGAAAATTAAACCACGCAATTCAGAATAAAGTCACGTCAGCTATCAACTTATCTCTTCCAAGTGATGACATTTTCAAATAGTGAAAATCAATATATCTGTGTATATTTACAATGAAAACATGGAAATGATAAATTGTTTTATTATTCATACCCAGTATTAAAAATCTTCAGTGAAATATCAAAAGAGACATAACTAAACCGAAATTGATCAATTACATCTCAACAGAGATGTGGAAATAGATTTTCTGCTAAAGAAACTAAGCCTACTGAACAAACAAATGACCACCAACTGATTGATTTCTTGCAAACCTTCACCAATGGTGCCTATCATTGAGTTCCCTTATAATATTGTAAAGAAGGATGTTCGTTCTAAGAACTATTAGTGATTCATCAAATCATATTGAAGCTAGTATATTTAATAAATAACGGTCAGAACTAACTGGGTAAGATCCAGCCATAATAGACATATTTATGTCATATTGTATAGTGTCCCCATACATAATTTATAATTATACTTTCAAGTCTGTTATCTCTGTAAGCCACCACTACCAAGGTTTCATTTTATCCAATCATTGTTATTTAATTATTTACTTATTTATACATCTTATTGTACATAATATAAACAAATATAATTGTACACTGGCGGGCTTATTGCCATTAGGCAATTTCTTCCAACCAACCAGATAACAAAGTATTACAACATTGTGTATGTACAACAGCAAATAAATAGGAGTAAAAGAAATCAAAGAAAATACGTATAACACTTAAACTATTAAAACAAAAAGAAAAAAAAAAAATTCATAGCAAGGACAGGAGAGGAAACCTCTCTGCTGTGGTTTACTTTAATAGAAAAAAAAAACAACCTTTATACTATGATTTTAATTTGGCTGTCATGTTTAATGTATAAGTAACAATATGACTGTTGTTTTATCCACAAGCTCAAGATTAAGATAACTATCAGAGCCACAAAGGTGGGTATAAACAGGAATAAACAAATATACTATCATAGATCCTGATGGGGAAGGGACTGATCATATCAAATGTACTATTCTATTAAAAGAAAGTCATTTGTATACAATATAATCAAACATAGTTTAAGTTTTGTGATTTGTAATTTGTGCTCTTTTGCAATTTCACTTAAGATTTTATACGGTACATGTCAATTACAGGGACAATATGAAATTTTTCTTAAGATAATAATGCTTGAAATATCAAAAGAGAAATAGTATTTTAACTAAATAAAAAAAATATGATTTAAAGAAATGTAACAGAAAATTGTTAAAATGTTTTAAAATAAATTCCATACTGTATCTATGTATATAACAAGTACCATAAATTAATTACACTCTGGCAATGTTAATGGAGAAAATGATATGGTACAAACCTGGAGGGGACATTTCGAAGGAGAGACCGAGTGATTCTAAGTCGGGGGGAGGGGCTTGGAGGTGATCAGGGGGTCTCGCCCCCCCGCCTCCCCCTCCCCCTGGACCCGCCCCGCTGCCCCCGCCGACTCCCCCCGTCCTCGCTTCAACCCCCGCTCTCAACTGCTGACGGACGTACTCTGTCATCCCACCTGAAAAGTTAACATTGCACAAATGTCAAATCAATGTACATCAATGGGTGGTATGACATTGTGACTAAATAAAACTCTCGATTATAACGTAAAAGAGAAAAGAAATTAATATTAATATTCAATAAACAAAAAGACATAGGCCCAAATTATAGAATCGGTCTCCAGCTTGAGACTGGTCTTGAGCACACATTCTCAACCAAAATGGTATTAAAAATACAAGTCACTGAGCTTGATCTCAAGACCGGTCTCGAAATGTATAGAAGAGTTGAGAATGCTTCGAGACAGCTATCCCGGTGTGTTAAGCATGGTCTCAAAGAGAGGGAAGGAGACAGCGCTATAGATGAAAAAGAGACACATATAGACACGAAGAAACTTCGTATTGTTTACTATTTTGACGTTTACATTGTAAGCGGTACTAAAATGGATCGAGCATCTTAATTAGGACCTTCCGGGAGTAATTTACGTACAATCATTAATAAACTAATTAAGCGAATGAAATGGTGTAAGATTTCATAAAATTGGTGGCATATCCTGCAGACCATCACATTGTATCAAATTTTGAAATGGCTACCTTTCCTGGATCTATTGACTGTAGGTATACATATTCCCATAATATGCTATATGACAAATGAAGAATTATTTCTTATTCCTTTTGCAAATAAAATAGTCGACATTTTCACTATTTAATTAGGTATAATATTATGTTGCATAAATTTCTCTACACTTTCGAAGATTACCAAGACAATTCAAAATATCTATAAAATAGCTAACCAAACTCAGCGCATCTCTTAAGAAAAAAGTACTTATCTATAGTGCTTCGTCCACATTTTGTTCGAGTACGCTTTCTCGAATGAGATGGCGTAGACCTCGTCAAACTAAAGTTTGCGGGTAAAGTAACATGCGCACAAACCAATTTTAGTAGAGGGATGTACTCTGATTTGAATCAACCAATAAGATCACTTGACGTGTCGCGAGTTGCGTGTTAATCTTTCCCTGACCTTTCCAACAATACAGTAAAGCAAACTGAATGTTTCGGTTGCTGTAATACAAATATATTATACTATTTATTTACGATGTGTTTATATAATTTATTGTAGGTACCTACTGTTTATTTAAGACTTAAGTGTTAATATAAATTATTGCAATGTTTATTTACGATTTAATGTGTTTAATAAATATTTTTAAACTGTTCATTTACGATACAGGGATTAGTATAAATTGTCTTGAGTGTTGTGATTGTGTTATTACAAATTTTATACCGCGATCTAGATTTTTTTACTATGTAAAAGAGTATTTTTCAATTCAATGATAAATTTGTTAATTTATTAAGTATAAATAACACAGTCTTGAGAATTATTCTATAATTTGGGCCATAGCTATTAAAAATTCACTTAATTTTATTATTAACCAATTTTATATTTACTAGATAAAATTTTTGATATGGTCCTGTGTTGTCATTTTTAAAAACTACCAAAGTGGGATTCAGGTGGCCGAATATTGGGGGTTATGAATATTATAGTAACTTGGTACAATCATATTTTATAATTTTTCTTGGATATGATGGAAAGGTTCATCAAGAAAAATAGTATGGGTAATAAGAAGTCTGTAATAACAGAAGAATGTTGAAAATATTTGTAGCAATGTTTGCCACAAAGTTCTATTTGTTATGATATAAAATATATAGAATGAAAATCAAAATTGGAAATTAAATTTGTAGACTGACAATTGCTGTTTATAAATTAATTCATAAAAAAATATCATGTTATGATACTTAAGAGTTGATGTTGTATTATACATCCTTGTATAGGTATACATTCCATAAATCAAACACATATGTGTGTTTTATAGGTGAATGAGATAGATCTGGATCAAATACCATATTGAAAATTTGAAATTATGTTATCAAATTAATGAAATTATCAAAAAAATCATTTGACATAGTTTTATTTTTTTCCATACTGATGGCGTATCCCTTTTTAGAATTCCATTTTGAATAATATTTTTTTTAAACAAATGCTTTATTTCGAAGTAACTATTTATCTTTCAAAACAGAATGACCATTTCTTATGGTGAAGACTTTTTTGTCTTATCTCAACGGATAACTAATTTTGTAAAAGTCAAACAGAAAATATCATAATAAAAAAATATACAATGGCAAAGGGAAATAATCATTATTTTTAGTTTATTGTGGTTTACACATAAACTTCATGCATGTTACATATAACTCAAATGAATGAAATAAATGTTTGTTACACAACACTCAAAATTAAACAAAACAGAAAAATAAAAAGTCGGACATAATTTTAAACCATTTCCACTTGAAATATGATTATTCCCCTTGGATATACATTTTATTTTTTTTATTTGAATTTATAAATAATTACCCAAAAAAAAACAAGTTTTTATCATACATATAATACAATAAGATGAAAATAAGAGAAAAAATACATAGAAAGGGTGCGATATAAGCCGTGATTATGACAGACAAAACACATACATATGTTAGACACAAATTTCATAAGTGCTACAACAAAAAACAAGAAATAGTGATGCATGATATTATAGAAAGCTCTATTCAACAAACAAATACATGAATTATTTTTCACAAGATAAAATACAAAATGCAATATACTAAATATTATAAAAGTATTTAATTGAAACATATTATGATGCATTATTTTTTACAAGTTCATACTCAAAGTTATTTGTTTAAATAAATGTGTTACAAACAACAAAATATCACTTTAAGGCTTCAAGAGTTCAACAATAAATTTTTAAACTATAGAAGATAATGTAGCTAGCAAAAAAAATATACTTCCATAGTTTATAGTTCAACTCATGATCAAAAAACATCATGATAACAAATTCATTATCAAAATAAGATGACAACAAATTCATTGCCAAAATTAGATGACAACAAATTCATTGCCAAAATTAGATGACAACAAATTTATTGTCAAAATAAGATGACAATAAATTCATTATCAAAATAAGATGACAACAAATTCATTGCCAAAATTAGATGACAACAAATTTATTGTCAAAATAAGATGACAATAAATTCATTATCAAAATAAGATGACAACAAATTCATTATCAAAATAAGATGACAACAAATTCATTATCAAAATATGATGACAACATATTCATTATCAAAATAAGATGACAACATATTCATTATCAAAATAAGATGACAACATATTCATTATCAAAATAAGATGACAACATATTTATTAACTAAATTTTTAACTTTGTTTACACCACGTGAGAATTGAATTAGCGACAATCTTATTATTATTTTTTTATTTTTTTTGTTGTAACGCTATCTATTGCGAGAATTGTTTTTTTTTTTGTAAATAATGAAAGCTACAATTCTTATATCTGAGATGACAATGCATTTTTCGCATAGAAGTCACCCCTGAATTGCGCCAGACTTATAAGGTCATTTTTGTCTTATTTACCTACTTGTACCAATGTGTAAGTAATCGAATATTTTTATTATTGCATATGCAATAGTAAAAATATTCGATCCAAATACATAGTTTTCTTTTAAGCACAGTCACATTCTGCGTTTAGTTGAAATTCTGCCTGAGGAGGGAACGGTTAGTTCCGAAACCGGTCGCTAATTCAATTCTCACGTGGTGTAAACAAAGTTAAAAATTTAGTTAATTTTTGTTAAAATGTACCACAAAGTTAAAAATACGATATTTGATAATATTGACAACATATTCATTATCAAAATAAGATGACAACATATTCAATATCCAAATAAGATGACAACATATTCATTATCTAAATAAGATGACAAAAAATTCATTATTAAAGAAAAAAACTTTAAAAGTATGTTTATACAAACACTTCCATGTACATATTATGGATTTTATTTAACAAAACTATTTTTAATACCAGAACATTTTGTTTTTCGAAATAAAGAGAAAATCAAACAAATATGTTAAAATAAATGGAGATTATTATTTCAATCAAAACGATTACTTTCAGTAGGAAATTATTATTGTATTACTTGTAAGACATTACCTACTGTAGCACATTACTGTGCTAAACCATGATTAAACTACATAAACTATGATTAAATAACATATTAAAAATATTGAATTCATATTAATTGTAAATATAAATTTGACATATACATGGATTTACTTATTTGAAGGTGATCTTGGCAGTAATTTAAAACAAAACTCCTAATATAAGGCAAATTTCCTCCCCATGATGGACTGAGCTATTAACCCAAATATTAACAAAACTCATAATATAAGGCAAAATCCCTCCCCATGATCGACTGAGCTATTAACCCAAATATTAACAAAACTCATAATATAAGGCAAAATCCCTCCCCATGATGGAATGAGCTATTAACCCAAATATTAACAAAACTCATAATATAAGGCAAAATCCCTCCCCATGATCGACTGAGCTATTAACCCAAATATTAACAAAACTCATAATATAAAGCAAAATCCCTCCCCATGATGGAATGAGCTATTAACCCAAATATTAACAAAACTCATAATATAAGGCAAAATCCCTCCCCATGATCGACTGAGCTATTAACCCAAATATTAACAAAACTCATAATATAAGGCTAAATCCCTCCCCATGATGGAATGAGCTATTAACCCAAATATTAACAAAACTCATAATATAAGGCAAAATCCCTCCCCATGATGGACTGAGCTATTAACCCAAATATTAACAAAACTCATAATATAAGGCAAAATCCCTCCCCATGATCGACTGAGCTATTAACCCAAATATTAACAAAACTCATAATATAAGACAAAATCCCTCCCCATGATGGACTGAGCTATTAACCCAAATATTAACAAAACTCATAATATAAGGCAAAATCCCTCCCCATGATGGAATGAGCTATTAACCCAAATATTAACAAAACTCATAATATAAGGCAAAATCCCTCCCCATGATGGACTGAGCTATTAACCCAAATATTAACAAAACTCATAATATAAGGCAAAATCCCTCCCCATGATGGAATGAGCTATTAACCCAAATATTAACAAAACTCATAATATAAGGCAAAATCCCTCCCCATGATGGACTGAGCTATTAACCCAAATATTAAAAAAACTCATAATATAAGGCAAAATCCCTCCCCATGATCGACTGAGCTATTAACCCAAATATTAACAAAACTCATAATATAAGGCAAAATCCCTCCCCATGATGGAATGAGCTATTAACCCAAATATTAACAAAACTCATAATATAAGGCAAAATCCCTCCCCATGATGGACTGAGCTATTATTCCAAAAATCAAAAAAATCCTTCAAAGGACTACATTACAAGGACAGAACTAAAGTAAATATGCATGTATCTATGTTAGGTTTTAATAACTTTAAATAACCATCTGCTGGAATTTACATATTTATTTATAGACCAATTCAGTATAAATCATGACAAATAGACCCATGATAATAATATTTATTTATAGACCAATTCAGTATAAATCATGACAAATAGACCCATGATAATAATATTTATTTATAGACCAATTCAGTATAAATCATGACAAATAGACCCATGATAATAATATTTACGTATAAGAAAATAATAATTAAAAAAACAACATTCCCTTGGAAAATGATAATGAGTATGTTAGAGGTATTGCCAAATATCAAACACAACATATTCATCATTTTGTGAATATTATGTTTTTGAATATTAACAAATATTTGCACATTACACCGCTTGATAATTTTTATACCCAACATCAAAAAGACCATAAATTAATAATCTATTTATGTATGACAAGATATTGTAACATTGACAAACAATACATATAGGGATTAATACATCAAAGTCACATAGATTCAAACCTGTAATAAACAAAATATCCCAATAAAACAGTTAGCGTTAGTGTAAGCACAAAAGCAATTTGCTCAGAAAATAACCTCGACCAAACCATAATTATATTTCTTTACTTAATTAATGAGGTTGTCTGGCAATTGATGATTTTATTTGAACCAAGGAAGCAGCTTTCTCAGAAATCAAAAAACTTGCTCACTAAAGATAGATTTATCAAATTAAATAATCAAGATAAAATCATCAAATTTGTACTTGATTCTACAAGTATGAGAATTTACCTGGTATCTATATCAACATGCTATAAGCCTAAAAACAGTGCTTATAGAAAAAACTATAATATTTTATTGATGCTTAAAGAATTCTAAATATTTAGACACTAAACAAAATAAAATAAACAATTTGAAAGTAATGGTGTTAGTTAAATGATGTTTTATTACCAATCATAAATCTGGTGAATGGTCGTCATTACCAATCGGCGGCGTGTGTGAGCATGTGATGGCATATTGATTAAGTGCTTGCGCTAGTGCTCGTGTTACCCACAGGTTAATACAATGAATGATGATGGTGTGAGACACAGACACAACAGACAGTCGGACGCACAACAGACAGACACGCACTCACTCACGCACACAAAACAACAATCGTATGATGATAAGGTCATGATAGTGGCCGCCCTGTTTGGTGAAAACAAGATGGAAATGATTTAATAATAAACACATACTGAGGAACAATGAGAGTTAACACACAATTTTTTTTGGTGGTGCACAAACAAAATATACATATAGAAAATATCAATGATGGCCATTAAACAAATAAAATACTACGCTATAATGATAACAGTTCAAAGAATACCCGTGATAAATTTGCCAGTTGGCTGGTATCATAAGGTCAAAGTAATTAAATTTGAAAATTCTACAGTTAGCAAAATACAGTAGGTACAATATTGTTCATTTACTTTTCCAAATAAATAATTGTAAATTTGAGAAATGAGACAAAATCCTCACATCAATCTTCATAGAAATATCATAATCAATATGTTTGTAAATTTATGTACACTTTTGTGTGCGTACATAAATGGAACAACACAAAGATCGTGCTTTATGTATAATTGAATATACTACAAAATTTCACTTTTATTCAAAATTGTTATGTTGCAATAGAATGTGATATTATTTAAAGATACCTTAATAATCAACTTAAATTATTCATTATTTGGATTTCGAAAAAATTCAGAAAAAGTGAGTATTTTACAATATTTTATTACTAAATGTATTCATAAAGACTACTTAGTATTTTCGAGATGGCCAAATCTTACATAATGGCCACCAATGATATATATAGTCAGTTATGTATATTTGAAAGCAGAGCGTACACATAGTAGGTAGGTATGTATCCTGTTATCTCCATTATTTATTTGTACTTACTCATGTGGCTGGCGCTGTGATGGTTGTGGTTGTGGTGTTGGTGTGTGTGGTGTGTGTGTGGGGGGTGCGGGGGGTGTGGGGGGTGCGGCAGGTACATCCCCTCTGGACCCCCCCCACCGTACGGTCCCCCCCCCGCCTCACCACCACCGACATAGTAGCCGCCGCCACTACTGCCCACTTGCCACATATATTTATACCACATATTATTTACTTGTCATATTACACACGCACACACTAAAACATTCACTCTCTCAATACTTAGACAACCACATCATCGCACATCGGGGGGATACATCACGTTTTATTTATTCTTATTACTTAAATACGTTACATACGTCTATGGTAATTACAGAGATTATGAAATGTATCTAAAACTATAAAGACCACAACTGGAAATTGAAATTAGTGCAAATTGCTTAAAATTTAAACATAAGTACGTTACGACGTTATGTTCAGAGTTTTCAAAATATCTTAACTTATTTCAGTAGCCATATTGAGTATTACCAGAAGTTGAGGGGAAATAAAATGATAGTTAAATGCTTTAAATACATACAAAAATTTTATAAAGCAAAATATTCTCATCTTTATCACAGGAAAAACAAATATTATACATTTCTAGCAATATTTATTTTCCATGTATGTGATTTCTCATAATTAGACTCCAGATATATTTTTCATGTAGAGAAAACAATCTAAAATTTTACAAAACACAAGTATTTCAATAATTTGGTCTTAAAGTTAAAGATACATAACGTTATCACTGAACACACTGTCTAATTAAGGAAACTAATTTTGTAAATACATAATATGTTGTTAACTTCATCCTACAGGTCACTCCACACATCTATTAATTATTCCTACCTTTGTTTCGGCCTCACTGTAAGAGAACCAAACTGATTCGACCGGCTGTCAATTAAAAATGCATACTCAAATTTGCTCGGCAAAAGCTCAAAAGAAAAAAATATACAAACTGCATTTTCATTAATATTTACTGTAAGATAGTATTCTATACACAATAAAAGATAATATTAAAATGCACTAATCATTATAATTATCAACTGCGAATGCTTATAATATAGTTTGAAGAGATCTGTTTGAAATAAATAAACTGGCCAAAATGTTGTCATCCAAATCAAAAGCGATATATTATTATGCTACGACTATGCACATGCATCTAATAATATTTTTTGAACTGGTGCATTGAGCTTTTGAAGATTGATCTCAAATAATTTACAAAAATAGACTCTTATTATAATCAATTTATTCAATTGAATCTTGCACTACAGCTATGATATATTTAGTACAAATATTTGTACTACAAAAGATGTACATGTTATATATATATATATATGAAAGAAGTAATGCTAATTAAAAATATAGAGAAGTAATAATATGTATATTTACATGCCGTCATAGAGAAAATTTTAAAGATAGATTGTAAGTCTATATAGAATACATGGAATTCATCATGCTTTTTACGCTAATGTTTTTTTTTTAACTTATAAATACAATATTCTCATATACTACAAAATAATTATAAAAGCTAACATACTTAATATAATAAAATGATAGTATGGAATGTGTTGTGTTAAGAATGTTAGTTTTGTTACAGAGGGAAAAATGTATAATTATTTCAATGAAAACGCTCTTTTTGAGATTTGATTTGTATTTACATACATCCAAGTGTATTGTTGGATTTGGAAACAAAGTTTTTTAAATAGCGCAAAAGCGAGGATAGAAGTAGTACCATCAAAGAAAATTGATAAGAATTATTTGCGTAATAAAATCATTTTCGTTATGAATGAAAGCATTTAATTAATTTAATTTAATTTAATTAATTAATTAATTTAATTCATTAATTTCAAATGTACCTAAATATATAGAGTAAATGAAATGAGCTATATGAAATTGTTGCCCTACAATGATCAAAAGATATATTTTTTTTAATAACAATGTAAACAAAAAAAATATATTTATAAACTGATATATCAACTATCATTTCATTTTAACTGAAGTTATGTTTTTATTCATGTCACACCACTGACTAAGAAAAATTATGTATGGAATACAAAAAAATACAATTAACGATTGCCATTACATTTTTATTATATCCTGGGTGATATTGAAGTAGATATATTTCATTCATATTATGGCGAGAGTGAGGCAGATAATGATTATCTGTGAAATAGTATGTGTAGTCTTACGCTACATCCTACATAGGCGATTCAAAGCGAACGCGATTGCGAAGCGATGCGGTGCGGATACAAGCAAATTCAATGCGATGCGGTGCGACGCGGCGGCTCTGTCCTACGTGTGCGCGAATCGTTCCCTCTGCTGCCAGCTACTGTCATGGATGTACGTATATAAAATACTCAAGAAGTATGTTCGGCAGAGAAGTGAAACTAATATTGTGTACTTAGAGAGGCATATTTATGGGGGATATCACAATTTGTATGAAGAATTACGTGATCATTTACATCTTTCCAGGAAACATATCAAAATTTGACATTTGTGCAAGCGAGAGAAAACTTTGTGTGTTTTGAACAACATTCTATTGTAAAATAGCAATAATAAATAAATGTGTTTACTTGTAGTCCCATTTATTTTTGCCAAATCCTAAAATTCGCGGTTCGATAATAATAATTCTTTTGTCCCTTAATATGGGACGTTCATGGACAGATATTAAAATTTCTGTTTCTGACATGTCAAAAAACAATGGCACCGCTATCAATTCGCGCGAAAATATCAAACCAACTGATCGCGTTCGCTTCGCATCGCGCCACTCTGCATCGAAACCAACTCGCGGTCGGTAACGTACGACACTTCCATAGTTACCGACTGTTTGTTATTTTCGCGCCGCGCCGCGTCGCTTCGCATTCGCTTTGAATCGCCTACGTAGGACGTTACATTTGAATAGCCAATCTGTATGTTTGTGTTTATCAGATAGGCCAAATTACATAAAAAATGTCACTGAAAAAACCTACATGGAGAGTGTGACATCACTAACCGTGTGATGCTCATTTGTTTGTGTGCATTTGTCAAAAGACTGTTGAATGTATGAATGCATATGATAATAAAAAACTGTAAATATTCACCTTGCATGGCGGGTGGATGATGCGCGGGGTGTGAGAGGTGCCTCTGCAGGCGGGGGGGCGGTGGAGGGGGAGGTGGCCCAATGGGGTACGGAGAGAGAGGGGTGTGTGGCGCCAGGGGAGACCCACGCTGACCACTGTATCCACTTTGCTGCAAAACCAATAAACCCCAACACGTTATTATATCATTTTAGACTATGGTTTGGAACAAACTACCAGACAATAGACAATATAAACCTGTTACAAAAAAATAACACACAATTATAAAATAATATAATGCAAAGAAATAACATTTTATATGCCCGAGTGTTTTTTTTGTGATAAAGCTTTTATTATAAGAAAAATAATAAATCTGATGTGGAAAATTGTGAAAAAAAAATTTGAAATGAGGTTGTCATCTCATCATTCTTAATAATGAGGGGTGAAAGGCTATTTCTTTTAAGCGACATTTTTGTGATATTGACATTTATCTTTGAAGCCAGGGCTGTATTTTTATTGAAAATTATACCAATATATTAAGAGATTTTTTTGAGAAATTGTGCTACCCAGTTGACCACTATAATATGACCACTATATGACCACTTGTTTTTTAATTATGATTTTTTTTTTTATAAATTAAAAAAATTGAATGGCTCTCCTGTAAAATGTTGCTTAAAACAAATAGCCTTTCACCTCTCGATAATATTCTATTTAGAATTTTTTCATTATGAATATTTTTATTTATTAATACAATTTGATATTCATTATACATTCAAAATTTTTAATTAAAATTTACTTTGTTTATATTAGAACAACCCAGGACAGAAGATCTTGGCGCTTACGTATAAGGAGGCCCGACCCTGGATTAACCAGGATAGAGGGCAGGAAAAAGAAAGAAGACTTTGTTTATATTAGGAATGAGCAAATGAAAGGCTCAAGAGCATCCAGCTAAACATTTATGAAGGAACTTACAGAAGACGAGGGAATACTACGAGGCACGAAAAACCAGCATGGCTTACACATGAAATTGATTACAGTAAAATTAAGATTAGCTTCAGACTATAGCAATCTTTGAGGTTAAATTAATTACATAATACTATAAAATTACACAACAATTCGTGACAATTTTATACTAAACGTAGATATCAACAAATTTTCATGATTAAATGTAGATAAAGATTAATATTGGATTATGATAGAGTACTGATTTATACATTTTTAAGATTAAGCCAAGATAAGAACGTATTAAGAATGTGTCATGAGTAGCCCCCCTGTACCAAAATAATTTTATACTATGAATTGCCAAGACACTATCAGGTAAAAAGTCACCGATAAATTAAACTTTATAAATCACTTTTTACTAAATGACACAAAAAAAAATTCAACTCTTTTTAAATTCATTTTTCAAATGTAAATAACGTAGGAAAATATGAAAAATGATAAAAAGAGAATTATCGAATTGTGTGAAAATTTAAATTTTATAAATTTTTATACTGAGGGATTGATTAGACATAATGAAGGTTAGGTTAGGTTTGTTAGATGGTCGATGTTGTAAATACTCACTGTGAGTTGAGCGTTTAGCATGGGGTTCTGTTGCTGCTGGAGGCTAAGTTTGTACGGAGGTGTCTCTGGTGTTGTGGGACCACCCCCAGGAAATACACCACCACCACTTCCTGTTAGAACAAAATACAAAAACAATTAGGATATTTAGTTATGACATCTATAGGCATAATTAATTAATAACTTACAATATCTCTCAAAAGATGGCATAAATAAATCTAGTTGAAAATAAGATTCAGGCACAACACATAAAAACAGGAATAAGAAAACTAAACGAAAGACATAATTTGTAACAATAATAATAAAACATATTTATTTAGCACCATTTTATGATAACGCTCAATATTGTGAAATAAAAAAGTCTTAAGAAGTTTACTCAAAGGCTCGAGACTTTCCATCCATACCATCATGCCATTTCCCTATTTGGGGTAGGCAGAGAGAACCGAACGCCAGACTTCTCTCTCTTGACATACATTCCTCTCTTCATTCACGTCCATACATCGTCTCATACACGCTCTTCTATTATTCTTACTTCTAACATCACCATCTTTCAAAATCCCATTTATGTGATCGTGCCAACTTTTTCTTGGCCGACCTCTACTTTTCGTTCCTCTTTTATCAGCCTTGTATACTTTTTTAGTCAGACGGACATCACTCATTTTTTCTATGTGGCCGAACCACCTTAGGGCATTTATTTTCATCTTACTTACGATATTTCTTTCAATCATACAGAGTATGCGCTCGAGTACAGAGTATAAAATCGAGACATTGCGCTCAACATATATTCTATTTATTCTATTTGATAGGTCCATTTACACTAAAATCATAATCACAGTAAATTGGTATTCTGTCAATGATTTCTTTCTGATGGTTCATTTTTTTTTAAAAAAATTCTTATATTTAGAGAGACAAGGATGATGGTGCTAACCGTGGTGATGATGATGTTGGTGATAATGGGGAGGAGGTGGTTGAGGGTAGGGCGGGGCATCCGTCGCTCTCTGCAGGGAAACGTTGGGTGGCGTGGGAGCGTTGAGCAGGGCGTCCATCGTTTGTCCTCCCCCCTCAACTCCACCAGGGCCGACTCCAGCTCCTCCCGCGCCGGCGCCGCCAGCCCCCGCCGCTCCCCCGCCGGGGCTCACCCCCACCACCAGCTGCTGCTGCTGGGCCTGCAACAGGCGGGCTTTCTGCTGGGCCTGTTGGGTGGCCAGATGGGCCTTCTGTCGTGCGGCCGCCGCGGCGACTGCGCTGGCTCCCCCCGCCCCCGCACCTCCCGGAACGCCACCATATCGTGATGGCCAAGGAGGTGTGACAGCTTGCTGCAAGTTACAAAGATAATCAAATACATGTTTTATCCAGATGTCTGATATGATTAAATCAAGAGCATGTTATATTGTGAGATTATATTGTGAGATTGACAGTAACTTGTGTGGTTAAAATTAATAACAATGTAAATACTTTGCTATATACTACATGATGAATTTAAATAAAATTCATATTATAAAAATATGGAAAATTCCATATTTGGGCCACATACTCAGAAGAGTAATCCACACTCACAAGTAAGCTCATCTTGGAGAGAAAGCGTGATGTAGTCTAAGAAACATGTCATCGAAATATTCGAGCATGGACAGGTATTCTCACACTGTCAAGAGATCTGCTCCATACTGCCAAAAATAAAGAAGCATTTGCCCAAGTCATTACCAACGTTGAGAGGACTGACCTCAAGATGAAGTTAGGGGAGAACACTCCCTCCAGTTAAAATAAACTAGTTGATGGAAAGAGTGCTCTACCAATAATAGAAGTATTATTTTAAATTTGACAAATGATATGTGTATAGCAAAGTATTTGTGGTGTAATTATTTTGAATAATTAAGTATGTCGTGTTTTCAAAACGTTATCAAACTATTATCAGACTGTAAAGTGCTGCAAGATCTAGACAATTTACTATGGCAGTCAATAGGTTCAGTAACTCTACCTTTATACTTAGTAGGTACATATCAGTATTATTTTGATTTGTCAACATACAACCAATCCTGAACAAAATAATTACATACATTACAGATTCCAAAACTGAAAGTAGGTATGTTGAAATATGTTATGATTGTGAAGGTAACACCATATATTATTGTCACAATATAAATATCATCACATAACGAATATGGATCCTTGATAATATAAATATATGTAATCTATATATCTATAAAACAAAGTCGGGTTAGTTACACATAAGGGACTGAAGGGACCATTTTTAATTACACAGGCAATACGAAGATTGCCAGGTTGCGATAGTTGTTGAATGAGTTATTTACCGTGGTATTAGGATACGCTGGAGGTACTCCGGGTGAAGAAGGACTCTTAACTGCTGTTTCACACTGCATTAAGCTCTCTTGAATGCGGTTTATCGCCATCTTCTCAACCTAAACAATAATAATATAATGTGAGACTGAAAACTGAATTCCAATTATAGAATTATAATACATCAAATAGAATTACATTAAAAATAATAAAACAACATTTGGTTTATGATTCAATGTAATTGATTTATCTAATCAAATGTAATAAGTGGAAATATTATTTATTTCATTCAATAATATTTCCACTTATTAATAAAAATAAAGAAATTCTCAAAATGGGAACATCAATAGTAATAAAAAACATGTAAATTGATGTAAATATAGCAAGAATTGTAAGTATGTCAAGAGGGAAGAGTGTGTCTTGATATCTACCCCGATCAGTCTAACTTATAGGTATTACCTGGTAGGAATTATGATGATGTTGGTTGGTGTTTGCCTGGTGTCCAGGATGTGACTCGATAGCAGAAGCAAACAGGTTCATGAGATCGGACTGATGATCCTGAGGGTAGGCCTCTGGCACAATATCCATGACCTCATCAAGTATTTCAGACAGGAGGGGGTCCGAGGCTCCTTCGCCCATGTACGCCACACCACCAGGCCTAAAATACACAATACTTGGACTGGTCAACACACTAAACTCAAATATTATGGAAAAATAATATTTTCTATTAAGCTTCAATATTTTTAGGACATTTACAGCTATTATTTTGTTTTATAAAAAATAATGAGCTAATGAAGAATACATATAAATCCTCACAATATTATTCTAAACACTTTTGATATAATATGTTAATGAAATTGGTCAAGATTGCTTGCATAATGCACTAATGCTTCATCACATTAAAGCTGATTTATTTATTTTATTTATTTAATCTTCTTGTACATATAATTAGTACACTGGCGGGCTTATTGCCTAATGGCAATTTCTTCCAACCAACCATAGCTCTCATTTACACATAACTCTCAATTTATTTTATACTCCATTACCAAAAATGTATTCGTAGTCTATTGTAAATTAATCCTATTTGTAAAACCTTACAACTGAATTGGTGATTTATCACGCTAATACAAAAACACATAGGAAAATAGTAAAATATGAAAACCAATTATTAACAATAGAAAATGAAATAGTAGTTTTTATAGTATGAAAATCTAAATTGCTGGAAAAACATAACTCCATAAAATATTTTTATTGACAATTTTTTTAACATCTAAATAGAGACGAAGTTGGGATATTAAAGAAGAACCAGGAACTCAAGGCACCTACAGGGATAACGACCTGTCATCGGCTGGTTTACGTGATCACTTTAAGCGCTTGCGCAACATTCACCAATTATGCCTTCTTGTTGAGTTCCCTTATCGAATCCTGCCTCGACCGATTTCGTTCACTTATAGCACAAGCATTTATTTGCTTATTTTAGGGAACGTAGGAAGATGTATATGTACTTGTTTAACAAGGACATATTCATTTTTTATTAAAAAAAAAAATGTAATTTTTTTGCGCAAGCACTAAAAGTAATAATGTAAACCAGCCGATGACAGGTCGTAAGCCCTGTAAGTGCCTTGAGTTCATCTATATCCCAACTTCGACTCTATTGAGATGTTAAAAAGTTTGTCAATAAAAATATCATTCATCCAATGTTGGAAAAAAATCCAATGTTTGCGTATATGCATACATACATACCATCACGCCATATCCCTTACGGGGTAAGCAGAGAGAACCGAGCGCCATATTCCTCTATTTTTGCACACATTCCTAGCTTCCTTTACATCCATGTATTGTCTCATACATGCTCGTCAATTATTCAAGCTTCTTATATTTCCTTCTTTCAAAATATCATTCACATGGTCATTCCATCACTCTCTGGGGCGGCCCTTGCTATCCACTCCATCTCTTACACCCATGTATATTTTTTTAGTCAGTCGTTCATCATTCATTCTTTCAATATATCCAAACCACCTCAAGGAATTCACTTTCATTTTACTTTAATACTCTTCTTTATCTTGCATTCCCTCCTTATGTCCTCATTTTTTATTCTAGCATATATCATTCTATTACATAATCTTCTTAGTGATCTCATTTCCACAGAATTTATTCTACTTTCATGCGTCTTTTGAAACGTCCATGTTTCACTGGCATACGTATGCGTATATGCAATTAAAAAATATTTGATTTCCATCATAAAAACCTATTTGTGAAACCCTGGTCATTCTAACAAAATGAGAACCAGAGATAATGGAAAGAAATATAAAAACCTGTAATCTATGGAAGATGTGAGAGCTGTTGGTGTGGCGGGAGCAGATCTGTGTGTTCCCTGTAATATCTGCTGTATGGGACTGAGGCCAGTGTTGGCGTTATTCATTGTGTTATTGTTGTTATTACTTAATTCATAGCCGCTGCCACCCTTATTACTGGAAAATAAAAACAATTACATCAGTTAATTCAAATGATTATATTACTATCTATACTGTAACCATAGATAGATGATTATGGCCTGGCTTTACAGTCCGCTCCTTGTAAAAAACAATTACATCAGTTTTTTTTTTTTTTTTTAACATGTCTACGTAGGGGACGCCAGCTATTAGGATTTGGGTCCATTTTACTCTTCCGAAGAAGCGCACTACGTAGCGTTGGGAGGGGTTTGCAATCTAGAAAAGAGTTTATTAATTCGGATTTTAAAAAGACCCGGGTTGTACGAAGATGGAAACACAGAATTCGGAAGATCGTTCCACAGTCGGGCTGCTGTGTTAATAAAGGAGTTCGAGAAGCGACTTGTTCGTATATGTTGAAGGTCCACTGTGAATGGATGCTGCGATTGAGTGAAGCGAGTGACTCTGTTGCGAGTGGGTGGAGGAGGGACCAAAGATGCAAGTTCTTCTGAGCAATTCCCGTGGTAGTATCTATAGAATAAACTTAAAATACCGACTCTGCGTCTGTGTTCTAGTGATTGCAATCCATCAGTCAGTGATGGATCATCAATCAGACGTATAGCACGCCTTTGGACAGCGTCGAGGGTATTCAGTAGGTATTGGGGGGCGCCACTCCAGAGGTGACTGCCATATTCAATAATTGGGCGTATTTGCGCTTTGTAGAGTATACAGATCTGGGTCTTAGTAAAATATCTGCGCGCTCTATATAGTACGCTCAACTTTTTGGAGGCGAGTTTCACCTTAGCTTCGATGGAGCCCTTGTAGTGTAATTGGTTCGTTATAGATACTCCAAGCAGGTCGATAGAGCTGCTGTTAGGTAGGGTGCTTCCGTTGAAAGACACTTGCAATTCATTGGGGTTTCTCTTCGCAGAAATTAGACAGGCTTGGGTTTTTGAGACGTTAAATGAAACAAGATTACTTTCACCCCAGGTATTGATTGAGTGGAGGTAGCTATTTATTTTTTGATGAAGGTCTTTCCTGGCTTCTGATATTTAATTCAAATGATTATATTACTATCTATACTGTAACCATAGATAGATGATTATGGCCTGGCTTTACAGTCCGCTCCTTGTAAAAAAAAAATCGAAGGTAAAAAAAGCAAATATATTTTAAAATAGATAACTTACAGCAGTTTTCCCCAAGGTATATCAAAATAAATATCAACTTAGTACCCATTTGGACCTTTAATCAGAGTGGAGCATGCACTAAGTACTACATATACTTTTACAAAACAGAAAGGCAATCGTGGTTTCACTGGATTCAAGAATCCAAGCCCACGAGCACAGGCGATCAGAGTAACAGTCAGAATAGGCGAGCCACACAAGCTTGCGACCATGTATGCGGGCTTAAGGGGCCCCTTTATGACTCGAGTCAAGCTCACAACTCACCCACCAACCTCAGACTGATACTCCACTGCCCTGCGCAACCAAATTCAATAGAATGCCGACAATGCTACTTTAACACCCTATCCAGAAGTTCTTTTATTTTACCCCTGGTGAGACCTAGGTCCTTAAAGTAGGAATATAAAGACTTTGATGAGGGGCTTTTTGATGAGATACAGATCTTCTCTGGAAGGGTATATCTCTCTACTCTCGTATCCATCAGGATATTGATGTAGATATTTTTATCTGTCGATAATTTCTATTGGATAATCTATCAATCACTTATCCAGAGGTGATGATCAATAAAAATTGATAAGAAATGAAAAGAAAGATGAGTCTCACTTAATAAGTAGGTTGGCCAATGCCTGATTCTGTGGTGGATAATTGACAGGATGCCTCTGGTGTGGTTGCTGCTGCTGTATGTTGTGCTGGTTCTGTTGCTGCTGGTGGTGGGGGTGGGGGTGCTGTGTAAGGGGAGGGGGTCGGGAGATGGGCCTCTGGTTGAGGTGAGGGTTGGGAAGGGGCAAGGGAGTTGTCAGAGCTGAGGGACGCTTCTCCAATAGAGACGCCAACATTCTGTTCTTCTCCCACAGTTTACTGTGACCGCTGCGATTTGAACCACTCGATGACACCTTCAACAAACAATCATAACATTTATTATGTGTAAATACTAGCTGGCAACATGTGAACCTCAAATGGGATATTTCGCATAACCGCAGCATATTGCAATGAGTGGGTTGTGGCCAACACTAAACTCTCCACTACATACTAAGTGGACATTTAAAGTAAATTTAAATGATAAAAACAGAGAAGAAATTAACGGTTGTCTATGGAAAAATTGTCAACTCTAGGTTTATGTACTTAACATTATAATATGATAAAAATATCAAGTTGATCGGACTTATAGTTTGGGCTGTAGAGGTCACAAAAGGATACTTATGGCATACGACGTACGCCATACATACATACAAAAACATCACAACGAAACTCATACGGTCTTACTTATTAGATTTTTGCAACTAGGTAACCCCAACTAAAATAGTCAATATTGGTACTTAATTTTTTACTTATAGACTTATATTAAGATGCGACCAACTAGTTCATTGAATTGTAAATTGCGTAGTTACAGAAATGTGTCAAGGAAAAAATACGCACGATTAAAGACAAGAGTGTTGATATAAACACTAACAAAAATAATATAAACCGTATTTGGATTGTAAAAAGATAGAAATTGATGTAAAAAAATACACTTAAAAATTGTGAAATGATGACTTCATCTATCTGCAATGTAGTTTTAAAAATACACAATGGAGTATACCTGTTGAGGATCAGTTGAGTGCGGTCGTTTGAGCATCTGTTCCTCTTGCATCAGTTTTCTTTTAAGTGCCGACCTCTGTCCTCCCAGTCCCAGGAGCTGCAGGAGGTCCTCACCACCACTGCATCCCAGCACCATCTCCCCCACACTACTGGGAGCACTGATGCTACTCCCGCTACCACTGTTGGACCCAACACCAGAGTTGTTGTTACCGCTATTGTTGTTATTGTTGTTACCACTTCCCTCCTTCAACAGCTGACTGAGAAGTTCACTGCGGGTGTTGTTGCGGATGTTTCGCTGTTCCGGATCCTCTTCGTCGGACTTTTCGTTGAGCAACTAGAAAATTATAATAAATCATAACATAAAACAATTATTAGAACACAAATATATAAACAGAACATTTCATTGACAAAATGCTATTTTCAGTATTTTGTGTAAAATTTTGAAAACTGTTAAATATAAATTTTTATTTACCAATATCTTTAATATAGTATATAAATATATTGTGCAGTGTTGGGCTTATGGAGCAATTATAGGAGCAGAATAGATATTTTTCCAATCTTTCACACATATTCACATTTAATGAAGATGTAACATTTCAATATTTCGGTGTAACAAAACCGTCCCTAGGCATTGATTTTATTTTTACAAAGAATTAAAATATTTCTTATTAGATATGATATTCTATCGACTATTGTTTTACAAAAAGGGTAGTGGAATGGACACCTCGCATAGATAAAAGGGTAGTGGAATGGACACCTCGCAAAGATAAAAGAAGCGATGGTCTGATGATATAAAAAGAATGGCTGGTGATTGCAAGACAGAGATATGGGGGAGGGCTACGTTCAACAGTGGACAGGAATGTATGTATAAATAAGCAAGTAAAGATTGTTTTGCCTAGTAAGGGCCTTTTCAACTGATAAGTACATACATAGGTACATACCATCATGCCATCATACATACATACATACATACATACATACACATTGTTTTATATTATTGTTCACATGTTCGTGTCATCCCTTGGACGGTCCCGACCTCTCATTCCATTCCAGTCCGCAATGTATATTTTGTTCGTCAAGCGTTCCTAATTCACTCTCCCCATGTGGCCATACCAATGTGTTCACTGATTTATTTATTATATTTTACAAAATATTTTTTTTACATATTATATATATCCACCTCACTAGGTTTAGCCTGTACCGAGGTGGACATTCTATTAATGACACCTTTCTTCACCTTATGTCTTTCCTTATGTTCTCATTTCTTACCCTGTCATATATTGTTCTAATACAGATTCTGCTGTAATAGAATGATACTACATTTTGTTTTCATGCGACTTCTGCCATGTCCAGGTTTCACTTGCATACGTCAAGGTTGGCACTAAGATATGGCAACTTTGGCTTTCTTTGATATATTACAAATATTCATTACTGGTCTTAGTGCTCCATTCACTCTGTTTCCTGCCATAACTCTTTGGATATCCATAACAGGCCGTCCATTATGTTGAAACATGGTCCCCAGATGATATGTATATTCATAGACATGCTCAAGTCATTATACCAATATAACAAGAAGTTCTACAGTCAACCACTAATTAATAGTTCAAATAATACCATCATCGACATTTATTATAATTATAGTGCAATGCTTAGTTGCATATTATATAGGTTTCATTCACAGGGCCGGTATTACAGTCTCAGTTTAAGAGCTAAACTCAAGTTTTACAAAAATATAGCGTATTACAGTGTCCGTTTAGGCCTAATCTTCCCTCAAATACGTCACTAAAACGACAAATATTTAACTCAACGTTTCTGGCGGATTAAGTACTTAACGGTGAGTCAACTGTCATTTGCTAGGCAACGCATGAAGTTTCAGTTTCTATCACTAAAGGCGTTAGGCAAAGAGTGTAGTTTCAGTTTCTATCACTAAAGGCGTTAGGCAACGAGTGTAGTTTCAGTGTTCTATCACTAGAGGCGTTAGTTGTATCGACGATGGCGCCACACAACAAAACAAACTGACAGCCATATTGAAACAAACATGGGCATTTAAAAGAATTATTTTGGTGAAAAAAATTAAATTTACCATGTTGGATAGTAAAACAATAGTATTTCAATTTGTAGCATCCCGTTTTGTAGTTGGTATTATTTGAGGTTATTTAAAATTTGACAGATAATAACCACAGAAAAAGTAAAATATGTCTATAATCGAAGATTTAGTAACTGACATGTCATATTGCACTGTAATAAGGAAATGGATTAAATCTCCCCTTAACATAAATCTTGAGTTTAACAAACTCGATGAGTCGAGGGCCGACTGTAATACCGGACCACGATATTTATTTATTTTATTTTATTTTTATTATTTTTTTTTTATTTTTATTTTATTTTATCTAAGTCTGATAAATATAATAAACACTCACATCCATATCTTGGTCCATATAACTTTCAGACATTATCCCACCACCAAAAAAAAACCTTATTTCAAGAATTCTTGTAAAAACGGTTTTAAAAACATGAATCATGCATATGAACTGAACACATACATATTATAATTATCACTAATCTACACAATGTGTCTAAATAAAATTAAATTATTTTGTCAATGATAACATTGATATTGTCAATAATAAAACCAACATAATATATGGCATATACATAATTAGACTGACAAAATAAATTAAATGTGTCAATATTTAGTAGTACCTATTTTGACAACAGCAAATAATACCTACATCTAACTACCTATGTACATACCTAATAATACTTCAAAATTGCAACATGCTTTTTAACCTGTCAGAGATGAATTTTAAAGTAATATAGAATATTTTATTTCATTAAAATAACTAACAGACATGGAATGTCAGTTGAATGTTAAACTGGTAAATATAACAAAAATCTGATATTTATATTACTTTAGATTTACTATAGAAGAAAAGTGTAGATATAAATGTTGACAAATTGAATACTCAAAGGTTTTAGTTTCACTATTTGTAATTACCAATGACATTAACCAGTAGGTATTGGTCTATCGAAGACAATCATGAGTGTAATTGTGAAAGAAAGAAACAAACTGTAGTTTATATAACAAACATTTATCATTTGTGAGAAAATTATATTTGTTCATTATAAGGAGTAAGGACTCACCATCAAACTTTGTATTTATTTGTAACTGTCTGTTTATTATAAGGACTCACCATCCCTATTAGGCAGAGAGAACTGAACGCCAGAATCCTTTCTCTCAATATACATTTCTTGCTTTATTCACATCCATGTACCGTCCAATACACACTCTTCTATTAATGTCACTTCCTATCATTTTCATTCATTTTCTTTTTAAAATTATTCAATTTAATAAGGTAGTTTGTCTATTTTTTACCATATTCAGATCAATGGATATCAACACTAAAACGATGAAATAATTTAAATGGTATAAAAGTTGAAAGAAAACCAGAAAAAATCCTACATTTATCAGACAGAAAACATGAAGCATAATTTTAATTAACTTTTAACTTAAAAAGACTTTTCCAAAAACTGCAGATATGAAAGAAACTTTATTGTTATATTACATGGCACTTATTCCTATATGTATGTGAAACATGGCACTTATTCCTATATGTATGTGAAACATGGCACTTATTCTTATATGTATGTGAAACATGGCACTAATTCCCATATGTATTTGAAATAAGGCACTTATTCCTATATGTATGTGAAACTAAATTAGTACCTATTTAATACAGGTATATTTTAGATTCAAAGTCTAATGAAATACTAACCCTGAGAAGCATGTTATTTCCCTGCGTCCTGGAGAGGTGTGAAGACGATGGCGGCGTCGGCGCTGTCGGTGCTTCCCCCTGGTTCTGTCCTCCCCTCTGTGCCTCCTCTTCGTCCTCCTGATTGAGCAGTCCTTTCAGGATGAGGTTGTTTCCAGAGGAGACAGTCGGCGTCGAGGGGGGGGCCGGAGTACCTGGAGCAGAGTGGTCGTTTCCCGGAGTGGGAGTCGAGGCTGGGGACTCCTTCTTGATGCTGAGCAGATTTCTCAGCCGGGCAGAGTCGGGCTCGGGGGGCGTGGGAGGGGGGAGGGGGGTGGTGGATGCCGCAGGGGTGTGGGGTGTGCGAGGAGTGGGGGGAGAGCTGGCTATGCAGGGCTTCTCCTCTATCTTGTGTTCCTCGATTGTAATGGGGCTGAAGGGGAAGGAACTGAAGCCGGCCGATGGGGGACTTCTCTCGGGCCACGTGGTGTGGGGGAAGTAGTCCAAGTCGAAGTCAGACGTGGGGAAGGTGAACTGTTCGGAGGTAGCAGGGGAGGGGGGGTACTGTCCGTTGCGAGGTCCCCCTCCCCCCTGTCCTACACCCGCACCACTGCCCCCTCCTCCTCCCCCACCACCACCGTTGACCACTGCAGAAGTCATCAATGGACCACCAACTGGAGGATTCTGACTGTTGTTTATGTTGTTATTGTTGTTGTTACTTGATTCTAATATTGACATTTCAGCATCCCTGAAAATGTAAAAATATTTTTTTCTGAAATCCAAAGAAAACAATGTACAAATGAACTAAACATCACAGAGTACGGAATATACTAAAATGACATAAGGTAAGACCAGGGGCTTGGTACACAAATTGAGGTGGAACGGGGTACCTATCCTAAACACATTCAATGTTTAAATATAAAGTGAATATTAATGACACATTTATATAGCAGTCAAATTGCTCAAAGTATTTGATTTTCGAAATTTAAATCCCTGTGTTAACAACTTTTGTCAAAAATGTACTTTTTGATACGAATGTTGAATAATGTTTAAATTTTCATTCCAAACCATTCTGAAAATAATTAAATATGTTATATTGATTGCCAGCAGATTTTGGTGGCACAGTAACCCAGTGTGTGTGTGTGTGTGTGTGTGTGTGTGTACCAAGAATTTTGCTTATGTCATATTTATAGATTATTGGTCTGTGCAAAACGTCTGTGCAAAGTGCACAAATTTTATTTTTACTTGTCACAAATTGCAATAATTTTGTGACGTATGTTTTATGTTATGTTTATTTATTGCCATAGCCATACCATCATGCCATTTCCTTATTTGAGGTAAGCAGAGAACACCAAAAACCAGACTTCTCTCTTGACATACATTTCTCGCTTCATTCACATCCATGCATCGTCTTCATCTTTCAAAATTCCATTTATGTGATTTTGCCAACTTTTCCTTGGTCGACCTCTACTTTTCGTTCCACTTTTATCAGCCTTATATATTATTTTTGTCAGACGGTTATCACTCATTCTTTCTATGTAGCCAAACCACCTTAGGGCATTTATTTTCTTCTTACGATATCTAATTCAATCATACATTTTCATGTAATATCCTCATTTCTTATTCAATCATACATTGTTTTACCACACATTCATCTTAGTAACCTCATTTCGCCCATCGGCCGATTGCCTAAACGACGAGCGTCATCTATACATGCCCTCATGCTATAGGTACCCTATTTTGAACCTTTATATCCTAGTAAATTTGTACTTGATTGAGACAAAAATTGTATCAATACTATCCCCATATATTTTACTTCAAAAAATTTTAATTGTATGAGCAAAACAATTGTTCAATTACTTAAAAAATTAAGAACTCTAACTATTTTATAGTTCTGCAGTCTAATTTTGACCCTTTCTTAAAAAGGGGCACAATCACTGTGTTTCTCCAATCCGATGGGGTATGTCTTGTCTCCCAACATTTGTTGAAGGGGCAATAACACCATTCCAACATCTTTTCGCCACCATATTTGATAAATTCAGTTAGTATACAATTAAATCCCGCAGCCTTTCCTGTATGTGCATGCTTCACTGGTTCTCTGACATCTTCAAATTGAAGATGTCAGAGAAGCAGTGACATAAACAGGTCATTAACCCTGTAGGTGCCTTGAGGTCCTGGTTCTTCTATAATATCGTCTCTATTGATATGTTAAAAAGTTTGTCAATAAAAATATCATTTGACTCCTGACACAGAAAAATATCCAATGATTGCGTACCTATATGTAAATACAAAAATATTCAACTTCAAATTGAAATTTTCTTGCTGTCATTCTCACATTTATTTATAGGTATCCTAATCTAATTCTTACTGTGTACTTTCATACCAATAACTATACATTCATCTTTATCAAATATAATATTTTGATCCTCGCGCTACTCCTTGTTTTCGTCGATTTACTCTTTTCCAGAACATGTGTACCCAGAATTTTTATGCTTTTCTTTCAGTGCATTTTTTTCTTCTTTTACTGTTAATTTTGTTTTTCTCTTGCACTAATTCATATATTTTTAGCTCTTTCTACCTTCTCGCTTACAGATCCTTTACATGCCAACCATTCCTTCCACGCTTTATGTTTTTCTTCCACTACTTTCTTTACTCTTTCATCCTACCAAGCATCCCACTTTATTTTACTTCTTTTTGTTTCGCCAAACACATTTTTAGCCACATTGAGTAAACAGTTTTTAAGTATACTCCATGTTTATTTCTTGACTATGGAAAATATTGTTAGGTTAGAAAATAAAAAAATTCATACAGTTTATAAATGAAAAATTTCAACAACCACCAACAAAAAGAAGACTTATAAATAAATAAAAAGTACTTAAAACTCCTTGTTGAAAATATATGAAAAGTACATTGTGCCTTATATACGGCCTGAGACGATGATAGCAGTGAAGACGACTCCATACAGCTGTGAAGATGGACTATCTCGAGATACCACAGATCCCGGGACATCACGACCCTCAGCATCGAGGACATGATAAGAAATGAGAATAACGAATTAGTATTTTTGTCATTGTCTTTGAAATAGAAGAAACGGAAGAAAGTTGAAAGACATTTGATCAAAGAAATGATCATGGAGAATAATTATTTTCAAGAAATAAAACATTTTACTCAATAATTAAAACAATTGTGAACAGTAAAATGAAACAATTTTACTATAAAGGACTGTAAGAAATACAAATGTCACAGACTTTAAAACTCTGGGGGGCAAGTCTGGTCAATCGTTGAAATCAAAACCCTTCATTTTTTTTTTTTTTTAAATAAAAATGAATATGTCCTTGTTAAACAAGTACATATACATCTTCCTACGTTCCCTAAACTAAGCATAAATGCTTGTCCTATAGGTGAACGAGATCGGTCGAGGCAGGATTCGAACTCGCGACCACTGGATTACTAACCCAGCGCGCTAACCGCTCTGCCATCCACCCATCCATGTTTACCCATATCATGGATATAATTATTATATGGAGCTCTATAATTTCTTAAGATGTTATAGAACTCCATATGATAATTATATCCATGATATGGGTAAACATGGAGGGTTTTGATTTCGACGATTGACTAGACTTGCCCCCCTAATTGCGAATTTTATAGGATTTTAATTGCTTATACCTACATATACATATATATATCAACCAAAGTTTGACAAATAATATTTTGATTTTTTATTTTGTCAATATTGACAACACATCTTAGGATTGTTTTGAATAATATTTTTTTTCCACATTATAAATTTTTGTGTACGATTGTGAAACAATTTGATTTAAAAAAAAACTCTAAAAATATATTATAAATAAATTAATATTATATATAATAAAAAACAAAAGTGAATCTCACGATAGCACTGTGAATGTGGTCATCATAAAGTCAGGATCGTTGGTGGAGGGGTTGTGTGGGAACATCCTGGAGTGGGGTCTGGCCGCCATGTAGGCCAGGTGGGGGGTCAGCCTGAGGCGAGCGGGGGGGCCGGGGAGAGCGTGAGGGGCCCCGGCGGCCCCCGCGGCAGTCACCAGGTGTTCTGTTACTCGGGAGGCATCGCTGGGATGAAGCATGTCCTGCAGCCTTCGACCCTCGACACCCTGGACACTCGCACCCTCCATCACTGTAACAAACAAATTTTATTTATTTTTTACTACATATTTATATGAGAGATGCTTCACCAGAAAAAATGTGTCCTGTATTTGTGAAATTATTACATTCTTAACAAGCAGAAGAAAACATTTCAAAACACCAATATACAAATCATTACTGTAAAACATTTGTAATGAAACACATACCACACAAAATTACATAAGAAACATAGGTATACCAAAATTCTATATATTTTTTATCTAACACATAAAATATAATATATTATTATGTTTAATAAGATTTGAATATACACTATTTTGATATCACACAATTTTTTTCAGACAGCTAAACTTGTTCAGGAAATTGTAAATTGAAAAATAAGATATTTCTTGCAATTTACTATCAAGACAAAGCGATAATTCTAATAAATTTGCAATTAAATTGAACATATGTTTGTTTATTAAAATTATGAATTATTTCTTATGTATTTCGAGTTATTTGAAAGAGATTGCAATTTGGCAAAATATCACTTGCACAGGGAGCGAGGAAGTGTTTATTATTAAAATTCATATTCATTCCATTTAATATTATTAAGTGCACAATGGGATTTTAATAAAAAGTAATCTTGAAGTACAGGTTAGTAGTTATGAAATATGTTCTTTTATTAAAGAAAATATTCTCATTCTGTTCATTGATAGCTCCACAAATCCATGACAAATTTTTCATACTCTATCTTATAAATATATCACTTATAATCTTATAAATATCCTTTGATTGTAACACAACAGATTGTACTTCTTTGACAAGTTCAAATCAAACAGGGTATTAACGAACAAAATAATAATGTTAAAAGAAATGTGCGTACATAGTATCTTCCCATGCGTGTCAAGTTTGAATGTGATCTGATGAAGTGGTCTTGGTGGTGGTCCAATGGAAGGGGCAGGTTCCTCTTCTCTCCTGATGACGCACAACACTGAGGGTCCATGTTCTTCCTCTCGCACTGAGCATGCGCTAAGTAATACCTCCGCAAACCTCTCACTCTCCTTGCCTGGAAAATAGCAAAAGAAAAAGACGTCAGAAATAAAATTCAAAAACCCTACTCACATTCCCTCAAAAAATGGTATCGATAACACTATAGATTCTTCTTCTTCAATGAAATTAATTTTTACAATATTTATTAACTTTATTTGTGTTTTATTATTTTGTATATAAATACATAAGGCAATTTTATGTTTTTTTCTATTTAATCAGTTGAAAAGACATTCTCAAGGTGAAACAATCTTCCTATTAAAAATTCATAAAATTGTTAATCTATTTTAATTTTATATGTACAGTTAAAAATACATCTTCATTAGGAAAATCAAGAAAAATTCATAATAATTTTCCAATTGAAGGAACATTATTTTTGGCAGACTGAAAATTGAAATAGCAATGATTCAAAGTCTTGACGATTCTTTGAACCGTCATAACTTATGCAATAATTTAGTAAATAAATAAATTAACCATTTCCAGTAGATCCCTCTGGCTTGATGAGCAATCTGGTCCTCACTGCCCTGAGCCTTCCTGCCTGAGCCCTGGCCCATCCCAGTGGTGAAGCCCCCTGCAGTATGGGGACCAGCTTATGATGATCATCGTGATGCAGGTACGTGTAGATACTTTGTCTGTACAAGTCTGACCTCTCCCATCGCACAATCTCACGGATGTTCTCCGTGACGCACTCAATGTTGCCATCTGAGTTTATCTCCAGCAACACCCAACCAAGTGTCGATGTGAAATGTTTCAACGACTGAAAATAATAACACAATCTCATTTTCACGTCAATTAATGTTGAATTGGAAAATTAAAATAAGCAATTTTTGATTTACAAGTGTACATGAAGATCTAATATTCTTTTTTTAATTGTAATATACGCAAACATTGGATTTTTTTCCCTTTCGGAAGTCAAATAATATTTTTATTGACAAACATTTTTTCAACATCTCAATAGAGACGAAGTTGGGATATTGTAGAAGAACCAGGAACTCGAGGCACCTACAGGGCTTACGACCTGTCATCGGCTGGTTTACGTGATCACTTTATGCGCTTGCGCAACGTTCACCAATTATGCCTTCTCATAAAAGATTATAAATTAAGCGCATAAAGTGATCACATAAACCAGCCGATGACAGGTTGTAAGCCCTGTAGGTGCCTGGAGTTCCTGGTTCTTCTACAATATCCCAACTTCGTCTCTATTGAGATGTTGAAAAAATGTTTGTCAATAAAAATATGTAGGTATATGAAGACTTCAGCACTAGTGTCTTGATTGGATTATAGAATTATTTTTCAAGCAATCGCTTCTCTGGGCTAGAAACACTGGTTAGTTGGTTGAAAGAAGTTGTGATTAGACAATAAACTCAGCTCTTTTCCAGGGTGCAACAAAGGGTGTTTATCAAATAAATAAATTGTATAAACAAACAAATATTTTTACTTTTAGCTCAAAATACGCAAAAAGTTTGCGTATATGCAACTGTACAAATATTAAATATACATTGGAACAAGTAAGTAAACAAGCCAAATATGAAATAATAAATCTGGTGGGGTTCAGGGGTGACATCTGTGCGAAAGCATTGTTACCTCATGTATAAGAACTGTTTTCATTTTTTACAAACCAATTTCTCAAAAGATGGTGTTTGAAAAAAAAAAACACTTTTCCTCACTTCAAAGACGGCGATGGTGTTTCAGCTTATTCTCAAGTGAAAAGATTTTGATGAATGACATAATATACGCAGAACATTAAAAAAAATTGGATTGATCATATAAACCAGCTGATTTTTTTTTTTTTGGATAGTAAAAGTATTTTACTATTATTAAATATTATACAATGTAGTAAAGTTAGTCAAAACCCACAGCAAAATATAAATATTCAGTGATCCTTAGATCAATATATACACTATAGGGATTGTTTCTCCAACAGAATTACAGTTTTGTATAACATTTACAATTATTGCATTCCTCCAATGATATGAGAAAATAAATATATATTTTTCTGAGAAGTGCATGTGTTGAAATATGAAGATATATAACCAAAGAATTTGGATTAAGTAGGTGGTCTTGGTGGTCCAAAACAAAAGTCATAAATAATTGGGCAAACAAATGACAATCATATGAAATATGTACCTACAGCACATTTGTCAATAAACAATCAGCATTATTATGAAAGGAAACAAAAGGCAATAATGCAATGATTTTATTCCAACACAAACACAGAAAGACATAAATCAAACATTTTATTACTCTAAACAAAGTAAATTATAAATAATACATATAGAGACTACCCACGACTTTTGCACATAATTGGTTCTTGAAAATTTGTACCAAAATTGAATGTACAATGCATAATTCTGAACCTCAGAGCCAGGGTGTACCAAGTCCACTTTTGTTGAAGGTGAGGTTTTGACTTTCGAAATACTATTGAAAGAAGCCAAAACCTCACAAAGGGTATTAAGACCACTTTTAACAAGGGATGGACTTAATATCATTTGGCTCTGAGGTCCAGAATTTGAAACATTTATACCTATGTCAATTTGAAACATTTATATGCCAGTGAGACTTGGATGCGGCATAAGACACCAAAATCGAAGTAAATGCTGTTGAAATGAAATCTCTGACAGGAGAGACAGAATTTCTATCAGTTTGATTAGTATTACCAGAAAGGAATAAAAAAAAATCTGTGTAAAATAAAAGGTGCAATTTCAGTCGCTCCCATGATTTACATGTAATATTGATGTTTATGTAGAATATTACTAATGTATTTTTTATCAGTTAACACACCTCAGTTAGAATGGTTTAACTATCACAGAGTCGTGTTGTAAAAAATATAGGTTAAGACAAAACACTCATTCTAAATAGCTATTATCTGATAGCAAACATTCATTACTATACTACAAAGTATATGAAGTCCGACAACAATAGTTGCAAGCTTTCAAAGAATACAACACCATCACGTAGTGTCCCTCACAATGTACGCAGAGAGAACTATAAACATAAAGTCTCATTCGTATTCATGCATCGTCTCCACCAGTCTCTAATCTAATTCTAATTTTTATATTTTTGTTTCTCTTGTATCTTATTGTAGCTGTTATTTTTACCTTTTTACTTCTATTAAACTTCCACAAAATTTTGATGCATTTGCCTGTTCATTTTTAATTGGCATTGATAATCCAATGTTGGAAATGTTCCAATTTAAAAGAAGTAATCTGGCATCCATATATTTATGTAGTCAGTATTTTGCAAGGAACAATTTAAAATCTTATCAAAGGGAGACAACAAAATTATTGGTTGCCAAACAACCTGGAACCCAAATTAATGGCAAAAGTGTCTTTATTCAAAGAATTATATGAATGAAATTTATGAAGCAAAATAAAGGAGTTTAAGAATATGCAATCTTCTATTTATTTATATTTTAAAAATGGTACCTAAGTCAAAACGGATTAATCAGTAATATTTTGGTTATAACGAGGAAGCAGTTGTTTCGATATTGGTTCTTTAAAATATAAGGAAATTGATTTATTAAAATGTGACTTGAGTGCAATTAAAAAAATGTCAAAAATTTATTATATTAAGTACCTATATTATTTTTATTTGTAATACTTTTTATCTGATTTGAAGAATGGAAGAAAGTATTTTAAATGCCATCTTCTATTAAGAGGGTGACTGCTGCCAACGTACCTATTATTTCAATTTGAATTTTTATCATTACTACAAAACGAATCATTTTGAAAAAAATAACCTAGTTGTTTTGGATATTAATAAAGAAAAATATACCTAAACTTTTTAATTGTGTTCTGCATATATTCTTGTAGGGAAATAATAAGCATACCCCGATTTTTGACATTTATCTTAAATTTTTAACTTTTATTTCGCAGTGGCGCTGAATGAAAAATAAATGTTTTTTAGGTTTATTTACTAAACCTGAAGCATTAGTGAAACGTCACATCATATTTTTCTAGATATTTTTGTCTTCTTTAATTTAAAAAAAAAACATGTTGAACTACGCCTTATATTTTATTAAAAAAAAAAGATAATAAACGTTGAAAATCGGGGTATGCCATTATTTTTCTACAAGAATTTATACAGAACATTATCAAAAAGTTAAGATATATTTTTCTTTATAAATACCCAACCTGTCTAAATTATTTTTTTCAAAATAATTTGATACGACATAATGATGATAAATCAAATTGAAAAAGAGGGACGTTGGCAGCAGTCCCCCCCTTAACAAGATTCCTTGAAATATTCATCTTCCAATTTGTCCGAACCATCTATGTCTTGATACATTATATTTTGTCTTACCTCTACTAGCGCTGATATTTCTGAGTGATGTGTCGGATGCGTCGATGAGACATCTCCGTGTTGAAGGGGCAGGCAGGCGGGGGGACATGAGGTGCAGCAGGATCCAAGTCTGCGCCTCTCCAAGACCTGACGTATTTGCTGTGTGGCCTCCTGTACAATACCATTCTTGTCTGGCTGCCTCACGTCAGATAGACACGCCCCCAACAGCTCCTCCAGCTGGTTGATGGTCTCATTCTCCAACTCACGTCGCCTCTTTTCATTGTTACATTTATTTCTGAAACAGAACAAATAAACGCAACATTTTTTATTATAAGAATATGATTAGGAAGTGATAACAATGTAATACTTAAAAAATCCATCATGTTACAAATAAATGCTCACATTAACCTACCTTTATGCTAAAAACGAGTGGGTTGTGGCCAACACTAAACTCTCCACATCCACACCATTGTAAGCGTTCATTTTTTCATCTTGAAATCTCTGAATGCATTTTTATGAGGTACATTTCTATTAGATTCTTAAACAAATATAAGATTCCCAGAGGACATAAAAGTTTTCACAATACACCATACACACAAAAACATTGTCACGAAACTCATAGTAGGTATTTTCTACATGCGAGCTGTTAAGAAATTTTGAGTAAAATTGCATTTCTAGCAAGATGAGCATGTATGAGACAGTGTATCAATGTTGATGAGGCGATGTATGTGTCAAGATAGAAGAATGCGGTGTTCGGTTCTCACTGCCTACCCCTTGAGGAAGATAGAACTGGAGAGTAAAAAATACACTTGTCTATAGAGATACATACAATATCAATATGAAGTTGATCACTCAATTTTCCCTTACAGAAGCTATTTTACTTCTGTTATATACTTACATTTTTCATATAAATATGAAATTTATTTCACATTGATATGGCAAACCATAGATTTTTTTCTTAAAATTTTGACGCTCCTTGAATGCATTTTTGATGAGTGTATTTTTGTTGTATCGAAATTTCAAACAGTACCCAAAAAACTCGATTTTCCAGACCGTGAGAGCATTTTGAAAATTTGGACAGATGAAATCATAGAGAAGAAATTAACGGATATCTATGGAAAACTAATCAGCTCTAGGTCTATGCACTTTACACATATGATATTAATATGAAGTCGATCGGACTTATAGTTTGGGCTGTAGAGAGGACACAAAAAGGATAATTCCGTATGCCGAACGCCGTACGGCCCATACGCCATACATACAAACACATCACGACGAAACTCACAGTGTGCACTCTCTACATGATACCCGTTCAGAAATTGATGTAAAAAAATATGCTTAAAAATTGTAAAATCATGACTCTTCACTATTCCATAGTGTGGAGAGTAAAAAATAAACAATATGAATTTTTAAATGACTGTTGACTAAAGAATTTTTGAATTTATTTTTTAAACCAGCTGCCTAAAAATTATACTTATTTAAATAAATATATTCTCCTTTTTCTATTCCTTATTTCTATGATTTTTCTATATAAATTTACTATTAATTTAGTAAATGTGAAAACACTTCATAGCCAGCGACTATAATTCACTACACTTTGTAAAATTAAATTTGTTCATTTAAATATATACCTAAGATACGAAAAATGTTATAATATTTACATTTGTGATTGAGGTTTATTGTCTTGTTTCTTTCTGATTTTCTTGACGGGCGCCGCGACGCTCATCTTGCCCTGGACTCCCCCCCATGAGTCTCCCAATTGCAGCTCACTAGGGACCAGCCTGAAACAACAACAACAAACATTATACATTACACCATATTACAGTACATCTAATATTACAACACATTATTTATTACAATTCATCGTATAATATTACAATGCATCAAATTAACTTACAGTCTAACAACAACCTGTGAATCATCACACCCAATCACATCATGTTCCTAATGGAGTAGGCAGCGAAAACGGGCACCATATATCACTATGATTACAGTCAGTCATAGTTTCATTCACATTCATGCACCATCTCGTACATGCTCACCAAGTATTCAAGCTTTCTCAACTTTTTAAATGCCATAAATCGGGATTGGCATGGGCAAGGAAACAAAGCTTTTCTATTTACAATTTTATTTATTTATTCATATTTTGTACAAAGTACACTGGCGGCCTTATTGCCATTAGGAAAATTCTTCCAATTACCCAGATTTATCATTATTATTAACTGTTCATTTCACTCTTCCTTTGATTTATATGGTCAAGTCAAATTTTTTGCAATTCACCTCTTCTGTTTGCATACAGGTGAGATGTGTGTAATCATTAATAATAATAATAAGGACAATTTATAAAGCGCCGTTTAGTGACAACCGTGGTCACCTCAAGGGCGCTTTCAGTTTGAAAAAAAATAATTTAAAATTAGTCCTATAGCTAACACATTGAAAATGGTGAAACATAAAACTTAAAAAAATACAATAAGTTAAAATTAAGTTAAAATTAGTCCTATAGCTAACACATTGAAAATGGTGAAATATTAAACTTAAAAAAATACCTAGAAATCACAAATTAATCTTGTTACATAATCCAGATGAAATTAATTATAAAAAATAGTCGATTCCAAGTAAACTGGCATAATATTTAGTACACATAATATTATTGAACGGATGAAGGACAATCTGGATACGACTTGCGGAAAAGATGAGTTTTTAATTTCTTCTTGAATTCATTGATATTTTCAGCACATCTTATATCCATTGGAAGATTGTTCCATGACTTTGGTCCAGAAACGCCAAAAGATCGATATAGGTACTATAGATTCTATAGATATAGATAGATACTAGATAATATGCTGGTCATAACAATAAAAGTATGAATATTATATAAGGTAAAGTGAGATAAAGATAAAATCACAATATCCATTGTTCGGTACATGAGGGTCCAGCACCAGCAATGCCTATGTATCAACATAACCACATCATACACAATATGTACAGGACAGTACAGTACAGTACAGTACAGCACTGCACCACACTTCAATAAATGACAAACTTTAAATTAAATTAAATTTATTTAATTATTATTAGTTATAAAAAAAATTAAAAAAGCTTTGAAGATAATTACATGGTTTTAATTTGATTTTAACTACATATGCACAAAATGTATGAATTGTTTTGCTGTGAGGCCCCGGCACAAAATAGTGCTTCCACTATTTTCTATTATCAATTTTTTCTATAATCAATGTTTTCTATTATCAATGTTTTCTATTATCAATGTTTTCTATTATCAATGTTTTCTATTATCAATGTTTTCTATTATCAATGTTTTCCATTATCAATGTTTTCTATTATCAATGTTTTCTATTATCATTTTTTTCTATTATCAATGTTTTCTATTATCATTTTTTTCTATTATCAATGTTTTCTATTATCATTTTTTTCTATTATCAATGTTTTCTATTATCAATGTTATCTATTATCAATGTTTTCTATTATCAATGTTTTCTATTATCAATGATTTCTATTATCAATGTTTTCTATTATCAATGTTTTCTATTACCAATGTCTTCTATTACCAATGTTATCTATTATCAATGTTTTCTATTATAAATGTTATCTATTATCAATTTATTCTATTATTTATGTTATCTATTATCAATGTTTTGTATTATCAATGTTATCTATTGTCAATGTTTTCTATTATCAATGTTTTCTATTATCAATGATTTCTATTATCAATGTTTTCTGTTATCAACATTTATCTATTATCAATGTTTTCTATTACCAATGTTATCTATTATCAATGTTTTCTATTATGAATGTTATCTATTATCAATTTTTTCTATTATTTATGTTATCTATTATCAATGTTTTGTATTATCAATGTTATCTATGATCAATGTTATATATTATCAATGTTTTTAATTATCCCGTAAGGGCCGAGTGATCAAATATACAACAGGCAAAATAACAATTCACATTGTTCAGTAATGAAGTTAACTACACATCCTGAATGTTGGCTTTTTTTAGGTTAGACTAGTGTGTGGGAATTTCACATACCTGGGTTCACAGGTTAATGATAAAAACAACACATAGGATGAGATAAGTAAGCGGATAGTGACAGCCAACAGCTGATGCTACTTTGGACTTACAAGCCAACTTAGATCCTGTCTACTTTCACTGAAAATCAAAGTCACTCTCTACAAGACACTAATAAGACCTGTCCTTTTGTATGCGACGGAAACGTGGAGTTTAACAAAGCAGGATGAAAAATCCCTAGACATATTTAAAAACGCGCATCCTGCGACGCATATATGGTCCAGTTTGTGAGAATGGTGTCTGGAGGAGAAGACACAATGCCGAACTCTATCAGCTGTATGGTGATATAAATGCAGTAGGTGTTTACAAGATCGCACGACTTGCAAGGCTCGGTCGCTGGTCGCTTGAAGCTTCGCTGGCTGGATGGAGTCACAGCCGATTGCAGAGTGCTCGGTGTAAACTGGAGAACTGCCGCTCTGGATAGAAGAGGGTGGTGACTGATCTTGGAGGCAGCTAAGACCCGTTAAGGGTTGTAAGGCTATAAAGTAGTAGTGTGTGGGTATACACACGTGTCGTGCTTCCGTTTATAAGGCAATACACACCCGCATACTTGTCGCTGGTTACACCAATTTGAGTTTAACGATTTGTGCAGATTTATCAATAGTTACTTTTAAATTAATTACAAAAGAAGAAAAATAAATCCCTAATTGTAAGAAATATCCTGTTTTTAACGCGTAACAACACCAAATGCAAGCATACCAACATAAACACGAAGTGCACTTTTAAGTGAAACACACTCTAGTTAAAGTATTTCTGCTACAATCACATGAGAAATAATGTGACGTTTCTATGGTTTACGAGTTCTTTTTATTGCAAAATCTGTGGTTAAATGTTTATAAATATATGTACGTATGCAACAACAATAAACTTATGCCAATGTATATTTTATTGTTAAACGTACATAAATCATATTTGAGGCGGATATAATAATACAAGACGAATGGAATTAAAAATCAATTTCTTTGTTGGCGTAGCGTCGTAAAATACCTATCGAGAAAAAAACATTTTTTATCAATAAAAATAGCTATTAGACTCAGAGACAGAGATTCAGAGACAGTATAAAGAAATATAATAAAAGGCTGATAAATAGTGGAGTGAAAAGTGGAAGTCGACCTCGTAAATATTTGAAAAACTTTACATGTGACTTTGTTGAGAGACTATAGTGTGGAGTTTGGTTCACTATGTCTAATCAAAGTGTATTTAAATTTCAGGGAAACACAATAAATAGCTAATTAAATCTCAACAAAAGTATATACAACTTGATAAGATAACAGAGGGACAGAAACGTAAAGTGAAACAGTTAATAAAAGATGATTGTCTAAATTAGAAAATCTCTTTTAAACAAAAAATATTGTTTTAAAGGTTCCGAGACAACTTGAAGACAAGAAACCATAAAGTGGCGAAGAGAAGGTATGTAATACAGGGTTAGTAGGCGGAGAAAAAATGGAATGAAACCAGAAATCCTCGAGTAAAATAAATAATGAATACTTATAAATATGATAAAACAAAAATCATCGAATGTAACGCAGTTGGAACACGAAGCAATAGTCACTATTAGTTGTGCACTAAAATTGACACGTCATTAATAACAATGGTAAATAATTCCGCTAGCAATAATGTTGATCATCAATCAAAAAGAAGAATCATCAAAACCAAGTGACCCAGTAACACCAGCAGAAATAATTATTATAGACGATAAAAAAACAATACCTTACTTGTACAGACAAACGAATAAAATGAACAGAAAAACGTGATAATGTCCAAAAGGGCAGACTCGGACATTTAATGTGAAGCAATGAATCTGCAATAAACGCTACATAATCGCCCATAAAACTATTAAACAGCTCAGATGTCTCTAAACATACATAATGTATTATAGTAATGGACCAAATCAATTTCCCAAACAATCAAACATCGTAAACAAATAAAATTTATCAGCTCTGTTAAATAATACCATGTGATAGATTATCGAATAAGTATTATTTACACAATACACAGAAATGTTTTACTTTCCTAAGGGCTTAGGTATTTGGTTGTTTCAATAG
This sequence comes from Molanna angustata, assembly GCA_963576475.1. Taxonomy (NCBI): domain Eukaryota; kingdom Metazoa; phylum Arthropoda; class Insecta; order Trichoptera; family Molannidae; genus Molanna; species Molanna angustata. Next base: position 3,183,097 of record OY754968.1, on the reverse strand, counting down.
CACAGTAAGTTGAATAAATACTTAATTAATTCTAATAATATTAGCTTTGAATTCTTTGAAACGTTACTGATGAAATAATTATCCATTTTTGTCATAACCTCACATCAAGGACGCTATGAATAAATTAGAGGTAATAATACTTATTCAATAGTGTTCAATCAACTTAAAAAAAGATAATTATAAGAGTCTTGCTGTACGTATTATTATTTGAGATTTATTTAAGTTTCCATATAGTATACCTACTAGGTATTTCTTAGGCCTAAAACAAGTAAGTATATAGGTACGTTACAATTATCCATTTAATTTTAATATACCTAATTTACTAATCAATGTTCGGTTGGTTAGATACATTTTGCGGTCTATGTTTTACATACCCAGTTGTTGGATAAAACCAATTTGCAAACCGTAAAATTGTGATCCTATACAATATAATATCTACAAAAAAATCAGCGCCTCGCGATCTAAGGCTTTGTTGTTTCCAAACTCCAAACGTATCAATTTGTCTCGAATCCATCACAAAACTGGTTGGACGAGGTGTATCGTATACACAGTTGTTGTCATGTTTTTGTTTTCATCACGAATGATAATTATTTGGAAATGTTATTCTCTCCTCCACAAATCGATCATCCCACCACCCACACGATAATTATTGTTGTTGGCGCTTCTCCCAAAATAACACACGATCCAATGTATGAAATATGTTATTCACAATACGATGCCAACTTACCAACCTGGTGATACTTGTAGTGATAAGCTTCAATCACTGCACTCGCAAGTCTTACTTACTTAGTTTTTTTTTTCAGGTATTATTGTTGAGGTGAATATACAAAAACGACGCTATATAAATTATTGGTTACACAATAGGATAGATTTCATTAGAAAATCTTTCATAAAAAAAAACGATTACAAGGTAGAAAATACGGTGTTCGATTCTCTCTGACTACCCTACGAGGGACTCGGCGTGATGGTATGTAGATATGTATTTAGTAATATTATATTTCATACAATTCGCCTACTATACAATAATACGCAAATTATTCGCAAATTGATAAATTTTATGATTTCCATCATCAAACCTCTTGGCTTAATTCAAATGGAACCACCCCGGGGGGCAATTCTGGTCCAACCGTCGAAATCAAAACTCTCACATTACCCATATCATGGATATTCCTAATTATTATATGGAGTTCTATAACATCTTTAGATGTAATTTAATTTTGAATTCGAACATAGTGGTGAAGAATTATTGTTAATTGCTAACAAAAAATTGAAGAGTTTGGTATTTTTTTCTCGCGAGTTTGGTATCATCAGAACTGAAGATTAATTTCTCATAGATCCCATGATCAGATCTTGACCAAAATAAAAAGAGACCAATGGGAAGATATCCCCTTTCTAATGAAAAAAGAATCATCGAAATCGGTCAACGTGGTAAAAATAAATCGCTAATTGATAAGCTCCTCCGTGATTCTAACGATGATCGCGGTCGATGAAATGCTAAATTTTATCGCTATTAATAAAAGTTTGTTGTTATGCATACAATCCATCACAATGCCATATCCCACAATGTAGGGTAAACAGAACAGTGACATATGTGCGTGTCTGCATTACCTTATAAAAGGAAACACGACACATGCGTATATCCACACACACCGCCCTCGTATCACTGCAACATTTAGAATGGGTGGTGAACCTCATTGCTGAACTATGCGAGATATTATTTTCATTGTTGTATTTTCGATTACCTGACTCATACGAAACACCCGAAAAAGATGATAATAGAAAATAGTGGAAGCACTATTCAAAGGCGGTGCCTCACAGCCAAGTAAATAATTATACTCAAGTATTTCTAATTTTTAAAAACATCACAATCCTAGGTAACTAAATACTAACTCCTAATCTCACTGCAGTATTTAGTATTCTTAAGTTAGCAATTGCGTTGCAGAGACATTGAACTAACCACATACTAAATACTACACCTGAAATTCCAGCGAATTGTCGGCATCTCGTATGGATCGCTGAATACTCTGTTTGGTATTAATTTTGACAAAAATACCAAATACATATGTGACGAAGTCGCTAAAATCACCATCCATCGAAAACATCTCGTATTTTAGTATTAAACCACTCGTAAGGTTCCTCGCGATCAACCTTACTTTTTGACAGTTCGCAAATGTTGAAATGTTAGTTTACGTCGTAGTATTTAGATATGTCTCTGCAATGATGTCTGGTGTTCGCTCTAATTTTTTTTTTGAAAAGACAAAATACATGACTATGTAAAACAAAAATGTAAAATTGTAAAGTGCTAGCCCTAGAACAGGGTTACCTAGTTGGACAGCAGTAATCTTCATAATAGTCTTTATGATAAAGGTGTGAAAAAAAAATACATGCAATTCTCATACAAGAACTTCGTAGCATCCTCCATTTAGGAAGCCACATGATCTCCTAACTTTAGTGAGCGACTGTGTAATGAAAACATGGTTAATATTTAGAATTTTACGTTTACTCGGACTCTGTATTCGGACCTAAGAAGCTGTTCATTCGATTACATTATCAAGAATAGTTGCCTCAAACGCATTAACAGTGATTTAAAAATAATAAAAATACATAAATTGATGTGATATGTATGTAAATATTGTTATAGGTATGTGAGGGTTCAGATAAGTATGCAATGGAAAGATCACCCAAGTATTTAGTAGACAATGCTGTATGTCTGTCCTCAATATATACTCGTATCAACATGACACAATGTAGATATTGGTAAGTGTCTATCTATATTTGTTATCACAATACATATATAAATGCAATACGGGGTGCATCATATTATGACAGCTTGTCAAATAAAAACAGCGATAATTCACGACACAACAATACAGACATACATACACTCATATTTATATTTATAATAATCCTTATCAATAAAATGCAACCTTCGTGGTTCAGTTAGATTCTTGAGCCATCGTTCCCGGGTAGGGAATCCAATCATGCACTCATGCGGGATTGAAGACAATGCGGGATTTGCGGGATTACAAACTATATATCACAAACCACAATTTCAGTTACTAAGAAAATTAAATAGAATGTAATAAAAACAACTTACATTAAAATAAAAATAGAATTTATTAAAAAGAACATGGCTGAAACACCATATTCTGCTTTCAGTCCAAATCATGCGGATCCCGCAAGTTTAGTTCTGCATTACTAATCCCACAAAATTCATGCGGGATCTCACGCTTGCGGAATTGGATTCCCTAGTCCAGGGTTCGGTTCGACAGTCTTTCTGATTAGTGAGACAATCAATGTTCCAAGTCCAATATTACCATACCATATCATCACGTTATTTCCCAATTTGGGGTAGGCAAAGAGAGAATCGAACACCAAACTCCTCTCTCTTAACATACATTTCTAGCATCGTCTAGTACACGTACACGTGATCGGACCAACTTTTCTTTGGCCACCAGTTTCATCACATCTAAAAAGGCACTACATTCAGAATGTGTGATGGTGAAACTCATTGCGGAACTATGTGAGATGTTATTGTTTCTTGTATGTACGATTACTCTAACGGGACACCAAAAAATGATGATAATATTTTAAGCTAGTGCCACAATTGAGAAATTTTATTTCAAAATATGATTTTTGAGTTTATATGCCTTCTTAATTTGATATACAACTCACCCTCGCAGTAATACGATAAAACAAACATAGGTAATATTACTTATAAATATAAACGTTGTGATGTGCCTTTGTAGGAGACTAGGGCCACTTTAGTATTATTCTTATGAAAAATTAAATTAAATGGTTAAAAACAAAAAGAAAGTCACATTTAAAAGGTTATTCGGAGAGTCATATCGATTTTTTTTTTCTCAACAATGGATTCAATCGTATTTTTTCACAGCCTACTTCGCTCTTAAGCAGCATTTTCGGCATATTTTCATTTTTTACAATCGTAAGTTATAATGCTGTTCAAACAAGAAAAAAACTTAGTCGGTGCGTTCTGAAAATAATTGGAAATATGGATTGACAGAAAACCAACACCCCTAGACAACGTGTCATTTAGCTCAAGAAAAGAAACAAGGAAAGATAACTTAATGTATCGAAGTGACAATTGTCAGTCACGTGACAACTGTCACTTCCAAACATTGAGTTTTCTTTTCTTGATCTAAATGACACGTTGTCTAGGGGGGCAGGGACCCTATTCTCCAATCTCGTACTACCGATGTCGTATACAACAAATAATTACTTTCATACGACTTGGTATTCTCGAGTCTCACATGCGACATAGTCGAATGAAAATCATTCGAGATTTTGACGAGTGGTATAGGACCACCCGACATTCAATGTCGCATGATTTTGTCTGTCAAAAATGGTCGCCATATTGCATATACCTACACATACGGCAAGCGTCTGTATCAACAAGTATTATCGTTATTTTTGCAGTCACAATGGCAATTCGCCGAATTAATATAATACTATTTTTTATCGAATAAAATAAAAAAGGCGTAATGATTTTTCCAACAACCCAATAGTTAAGAGCAAGAGAGAGACAAGTTCGTGTGATTGTTTTTCTTTTCCAAGAAACCATTTAATTAAGGCTCAGAGGGAGAAAGAAAGAAAAAGCAATATACCTATAGGTGGTTAGGTTCTAGATGGAAAAATGGAAATATAAAAATTCAAACAAAGCAATTGACAAAGAATAATATTAAACTTCAAGTAGATATTAAAAGACCATCGCGGGAACGTTTTGTATGTATATAAAAAAAAAACAAAAAAATAAAAAACTAGAGGATTATAATAGGGTCAATGCTCAATTCTTTGCCACGTGTTTTTTTTTTTGTCTGAATAGCACACAAAATATTTATAATATAGTTATAATATACAGAAACAAAATCTCAGTTACGTAGGTATCTGACTCCTGAGTCAGAGGTTCCGAGTTCGATTTCCAGTGAAAACACAGTTTTTCAGTCTGGATCTGCAAGACGATAAACGATATAAGTCTCCAGAATTTGACAACTTATTATTAGGTGCGCGTTAAATTAATATTTGACATAGTAAATTTCTAACTATAAGTTTCCCGAAAGGCAATATAAAAATAATATAGACGGGTGGTGACAGCGCGCGGGGTTAGTAAACCAGTAGTCGCAAATTCGAATCCTGCCACAAACGATTTCGTTCACCTATAGCAAAGCATTTATGCTTGGTTGTATGAGGATGTATTGTGTACTTGTTAGGACATATTCATTATTTTTACTGTAAAAATAACGAGATAATTAACTAGTAAACACTCCTTACTTTTACCTGAGCCAATGCTTGTTTTTGACACTATAATAATAAACACTTCCTTGCACCCTGTGCAAGTGGCGAGTTTATTGTCATACGTCAATTTCTTCCAACTAACCAGTGTTTACAGCCCAGAGAAGCAATATTAGCGTGAGAAATTAATTTTAATCAATTTATTTTGCTGGGGATCGAACCCAGGATGCCCGCACAGAAAACAAACGGCTTACCAACTGGCGGTCGGCACATTAAGCAATTTCTTCAAACCAACCCGAGCAATCTTTCATTTGATAAAAATAAAATATTGAAATTATAATCCGGTACGTAATATGGGTATTTCAGTATGTTTGCTAACCGTGACATACTTAATCAGTACGAAGCGGCGTATAAAAATTATAATTAATTATATCAGATAGTACTCTTCAGACAATATTTATAGGACTTTGAGAAAAATAAATGTTGGATAAAAATATAAAAAAAACAAACTTCCACTAGCATCTGCATACGTATAAGTAAATAAACATAAATAAATCCATCAAATGTGAGTTAATTACAACCACAGACAAGATTGCAGGCAGGTACATATACTGGAACTATGCACTTCCTCATAGTCACACTATTTTGAAATATAAGTAGGTACCTAATTAATAGAACGAAAGTGCACACATTGAGATGGTTTGGCCACACGGGGAGAATGAACGAGGAACGCCTGACGAGGAAAATATACATTACGGACAGGAATGGAATGAGAGGTCGGGGCCGCCCAAATGAACGGTATTTTGAAAGACGGAAATGTTAAAAGCGTGAACATGTATAAGACGATGTATGAATGTTGAAGAGGCGATGAATGTGACTTAAAATATAAATATGTGGCGCTCATTTCTCTCTGCCTACTCCGTGAGGGACATGACGTGATGGTATGTATGTATGTATGTCATAATTTATAAAAAAATTAATAAATTTTTATGTCTCTGTAAAAGGTTTCTGTTGGGGGGTTTCCATCAACCATAGTGTCTGTAAATGGAAGACGTGATCTTCCGTATAGTAAATATAAACAATAATGTTAAGATATTTGAAACCTGTTATCTAAGAAAGCCACCATTGCAGTATTCGGCAGGGGCGAGTCGAGAAACCTTTGGAATAGGCAAACCCTGAAAGAAAATTGTTTTTTTTTTGCATTGCTGTTCATTTCAGTGGCCATAAAAATATTTTTAAAATCACATTCCAAAATAATATTTATATTTGTGGCCCTGTAAAGTATCTACACACGGCTCAATTTTTAATCTCGTAGTATGGTTGCAAAAAATAAATTAAAAATATTTATTTTATTTATTTATTTATTTTTCACACCTTTATCACAAAGACTATTATGAAGATTACTGCTGCCCAACTAGGTAACCCTGTTCTAGGGCTAGCAGTTTACAATTTTACCAAGCCAAATATTTGACATTTTGGTTATACATAGTTACATAGAGCGGACACCAGACATCACAACACAGTAAATTACAATATTACGTAGTTACCAATATCTTAAACACAAAAGTATAAACTGATACAGTAAATTTTGATATGTTATTATTCTAATATTATTTCTACCATAATATGCACACCCGTTGTTGTCATTTATGTTATGTAGCAGTTTGACATTAAAATTTGCTCTGTGGTCTTATCTTGAATTTCTTAAAACGATATTCATAGGCAAGCCAAGATTTTCGGCTTCTATAAGCAATTCCGCTACTGGTATTCGGGGTTCATTATTGTCCAACCATTTTTACCTGCTGTAGTTATCTTTTTAAAGAAAAAAAAAACAGCCATTATACTATGACACAAATCTGGCAGTCGGGGGGGGGGGGGGGGTATTGGTCTATAACGTTAAATATTGTCAATTTATAATAATGTACAGATAAATAATTACTTTTAGTATATTTTAGCTTCAATGGGTATAGGTATGTATCGTAAAGAAACGTAGGTACCTACCCTAGAACATACAGACAGTTTTCATATATTTATGACTCGCGCTCATATTTATAAAATTCAAATGAGATCCGACCACGAACTCATCAAAAAGTCCACTAAGTTAAGGGGGCCATGTCAACGAGGGCGCCGGGAGCCGTTGTACCTTTCCCATCGGTGCCCTCCCAACTAGGTCTGGCATTCCGGTGAATAATTGAGCGGCGGACCTTTGCATGCCCACGGGGCCGGCTCCAACGTAAGATCAGACGGTGCAATTGCGACAGGCATCTAACATCTGGGGCACTAAATATATGACAAACTCAAAACTGAAAAAAAAATGTTTTGAGTTAAATAAAATAATATAACTTTTATACTTTCACTGTAATAATTTATTGACACTAACAAGAATCGTTCACAGGAAAGAAAAGGGAAAAAACCTAGTAAATTTGTTGCACTAGTGAAGAAATAATGTACGCACAGTATTTATGAAGACCCCGATATGAAATGAAATGAAATAATTTATTTTCCATTATTTACACATATATATAAAAATAACAAAAAAAACTATAATTTAAAAAGACTTATTATAAACATACTATGTACAATTATACCTATTTGGATATTTACTGCCTCACTAGACAAGTCTGTTTTGAGGCAGTACTTTTTCAATTTGGCCTAAGGTTAAATGTTTTTGGATTCAAAATAATTAAACATAAACAGAAAAGAAAAATAATCAGAATAATATAACGTGATCTCTCAGTTATTTTAGCCCATACAATTGTAGTGGAAATGATAGATGGCACCAAGCTATGGTAGAGATTCTCAAGTTATGAAGGCACAGAGCAGTGAACTATGTAAGGATATTTAACAGGACATGAGCAGATTGTATTCTACCATTTCTTTTCAGCCAGTCAATTACCAGTTTTTTGAAGTTTGTTTCGTCGCGTGAGATATTGTGTTCTATGTCAGGTAATATTTTATTGTTAAGTCAAGGAGCAAGAAAGGGATAATGTCGCTGGGCAAAAGTCGTCCTTATTAGTGGGGATCTTATTTCTTGTCTATATCAACCCATATAAGATTACTCGAGGTGAGATGGGCTGGCTCGTCAAGAATATCGACTAGTCAAGAATATCATGGCTGGACCCCGGTGGTAGGAGAAAGATTGAGAGACTTAAGATTGAAATGGGAGAATGACATAAAGAGTGATGCGACACAGCTCCTACAAGAAACCAACTGAAGAACGGCGGCTGAGGACAGAAAATGGATTCGGAGGGAAAAGTCAAAGGAGATCATGGCTCGATTTGGGTTGAAGCGCCATCGAAGAAGAATAAGCAAGTGTCCAATATCAAAATAACAGGTTGATGGTCGATCTTCGATGGAAAGGGGGCACTTTAGTATGACAGGCAACCAGCCCTGGTAGGGCCACTGATAAACCGGTATAGTTTTTTTAATTACGTTCAGTATCCGGTTGTTTCAGGAGCGCTGTTGTTGTTGTGCAACGTTGAACAATGGCCATCGCGTTAAGAAGTTTTCAAATTAAACACACTCGCCGTAAAAAACACTAATTAATTTCAAATGCTCCTCCGCGACTGCTAATTGGATCGCCATTTGTACATTTTTGCTGTTCGCTGATTAAAAAATATATATTTTCCACAAACAGTTGCGCACGAACGTGAAATATACGAAACAGAAAGTCCAAGTAACGAGAAGATAGAGAACTCTCCAAGGAATAACATTTTTATAAACCAATTCACTTTTTAATTCATCTTGTTTAATTTTTTATTATTATAATTAGTTTAGTTTCAATTGCTTGAAAAATATATTATGATACACAAAATAAACCAGAGCCAAATTAAAATTTACCAAAGAAAGAAATTAATAAAATTCAGTCAGTTTTCAATGCTGCAGCCAGACTCATCACTGGAGCCTCCAAATTTTCTCACATCTCTCACCATCTTCGCAATCTGCATTGGCTTAAAGTCCCCGAAAGAATTGAATATAAGCTCTGTCTCATAATCTTTAAAGCACTTCGTGGTATGGCTCCTACTTACCTCTCCGAACTGTGCATTCCGCTTTCAATAAATGACAGACAATCATCACTTCGTTCTGCTTCTTCATCTATGGTTGGGAAATTAGTTGAAATAAACAGGGTGCACACAACTAATTTCGGTGATCGTGCATTTGCTGTGGCAGGACCAAATGCATGGAATAAGCTCCCACACACCCTCAGACAAACCGAAAATATATCTTCGTTCAGAAAAAAACTCAAAACGCACCTTTTTGGCAAATCTTACCAGAGCCGAAATGATACAACGTAATCATTTTTTCAGCGCCCTTGAGGTGAGATATTCACAAAAACGGCGCTATATAAATTATCCAAATTTATTATTATTATTAATCGTTTAAGAGTCTGCTGCTGACTTACTCTTAACGTCCAAATCCGATACCAATTTAGAATTTTCGCTTAGAACTTACCTACCTGTCATCTGTATACATTCGAATTATTATCTACTATCACGATTTAAACATAGCAAGGTTCATAGCAAGAAATTGGAAATCGGGATGGGATCAAAAATTTAAAATTAAAAAAACAAAATAAAATAGAAGTGCGCTAATAGGTACGCCTGAAAATACTAGTGAAAATCTTAAATGAGGTGAACAGCCCCCTAGACAACGTGTCATTTTGCTCAAGAAAAAATAACTCAATGTATGAAAGTGACAGTAGTCACGTGACTGGCAACTGTCACTTCCATACATTGAGTTATCTTTTCTTGTTTCTTTTCTTGAGCTAAATGACACGTTGTCTTGGGGGGCTAAATATATATACGGAACGGATTTCGAAAAGGAATAACTCAAAGAAGTTTCATTTTCGCTAAAAAAAGTGACTTAAAAAAAAAAAAAATGTCAGATTCAAGAGAAAATATATAACAGAAGCATAACCATTAAAAATTACTGTTACCATAAATTCTCACGCCTAATAATTTAAAAGTTAATCCGTCAAAATTTGAAACCAGAATACAACAAACCAAATACTAAGATTTTGAGGCGCAATCAAATGTTAGAAATAATAAACTCTCAACTACAATATGTAGTACAATACCATCACGCCATTTTCCTAATTGGGGTAGGCAGAGAGAACCGAACTCCAGACTCATCTATGCTCTATTACTCGGACTTCGTATGTTCCCATCTTTCAAAATCTCATTTATATGATCTCTCTTTTACTTTCTCGGCCAGCTTCTGCATCTTTTCCACTCTTTTCAGCCTTTTATGCTTTTTTTGTCAATAGTTCATCGTCCATTCTCTCTACATGATCAAACCATTGCAAAGCATTTATCTTCATTCTACTCACAGTATATCTTTCAATCTTACATTCTCTTCGAATATCCTCATTCCTTGTCTTATAATAAATACTTATCATAAATTGTTTTGTCACACGTCTGTCTTAGGTGCCTCATTTCTAAAGTGTCAACTTTACTCTCATGCGTAGCACAACTAGTTTAAAAATATACATTTCTTTCAAATTGTTTCATTAACATTAATAAAAAAAGATAAAAACAAGTAAAAAATTACTAGGGGAGAAAGAACAGCAAGTATAAACACCGACGGTGCAGATTAACCATTAAAAGCAAACAATTTATAAATAATACGAACAAAAGTAATATCAGGAAACGTTTTAAATAAAATCTAATCTTAATCAATGTTAAACCGACATTCCTTTTAACTCACCACTCAGAAGATGAAAAAGCCGCGATAAGGGAAAACACTTTAGAGCGATTGTTGAGATCCACAACACTGCAATTTTACACATAACGTGGAAAACATACATAAAGTTAAGAACTCGCCGGGGCATCGTTGGGTTGGGTTAGGTTAGGTTAGGTTAGCACCTTCAGACACGACCAGATAATATACACACCAGATACAAAATAACGATTGACCTAAAAACATGTAGCAATACAAAAATACACACAGAACAATGCATTGCTATAGTAACTACCACAGTAACTACGGTATATACAGATGTGAGAGTAATACACTTAAGTAATATTTTCTTATAAAATCTAAACACACAAAAAAAACGTAACATCTGATGAGGCGAAATATTTCATGGAAAAAATGCGAGTAGAAGTAAATTTAAATGAAAAAAAATGTGACATACCTATGTACCAGAAAATATAGTTATTAAAATCAAAATATTGGACCATGAATCATTTAAGACAAAAGTGGAATTACACACGACTTAAATTTTTCAAATGTACTTACCTACCTAACTTTTAAACTTTATTTGTTTCAGCATTGAATTATTATTGTGTTGTGTACATATGTATTATCTAAATATCCACAATAAATAATAACTGAAATACAGAATTGTACGAATTTTAATTTAATTACGAATTGATTCAATTAGGTGCCTAAACTTAAAGAGAACTGAAACAACCATAGTCTAGTGAAATGCGAAACACTTTTTGAAGAATCTTAAACACAGCTCCTGATCGCCGACAAACAACGGATGATAAAAATCGTGACTTTATCATTAAATATCTAAGTGTAATAATTACTATACAATTCCTGTGGCTATATTTACCAAGTCAACTTAGTAAAGACGAGGAAACTCATAACGCAAGAAGAGAAATGCATTTTAGAGTATTTGCGTATTCTCCTTGGTCAGTTACGTATCCGCCACTTCGTCGCGTGTCAAAAATCCTCCTACAAACTCAAATCCGCGACCTCGCACATCCGAAGATCCCTCGATCCTTTCGATGGATTCTCCTTGGTTCTGGTCAGCTTTCTGTCCCCGGTGGGACACAACGGTGCACATTCTCACATGTGGAAACTGCCCACTCTCGAAATAAAGCGGCTTCCACAGTTTTCGGAGCGGGGAAAACGCTTTTGGACTGAAGCGATTACTGCACATCTATATTTAAAAACGGTTTCGTGTATATCTAGATAATGGACTCAACGTGTTGGTGGTGTGTGTGTCGGTGTGCCATGTTGTTCCGCCAAAACAATCGGAATGTCTTAACATTACAGAACAAAGTGAAACATTTTGTCGCCGCATATATGTAGAGGTAAATTGTTATACTTGACAAAGACGAACGATAAAAACGATAAAGCAGCAAATAAAAAGCAAATACCTTAGGTATAATTTTGTATTAACAAGTCTCAACATGAAAATATTATGAATATTCATCCAATTCCACTTGTTTATTTTTGACAACGACTCAGCTGTTTTCAATCACTATACTAAATTTATGAGAATACCTACATACATTGTTATAGTGTAAGAGCCCATGATTCTTGATTTATCTCATTTTGTATAGTAGGCTCAAACAAAATTTATAATTATCTTTTTTTATTTATTTTAAGTCATGGTATAAAGGCTGATTTTTTGCGTAAAACGATACTACCGCAGTAGTGGCTTTATGAACCTTGAACCTCTATATGAACCCTGTGGTGGATTTCGGATTTTAACATGTCATTTGCATGAAGCGTCATATTATAAAGCGTATTTTTTTTATATCTACTACGGAAGACTATTAGAAATAACGCCTGCCATTGACACTTTGGTTGGTGGAAACCCCCCTATAGACATCTTTAAAGAGAAATATTAAACTTAAATATATCCGACAGAAAATTATTCGTAATCGTTACGTTGATATATTGATTAGATTGATTCATAACTTTATTACTTCGTATGGGCATTCAAATTGTAAATCAAAACACATTCTAAACCATAACACAACACATAACGTTCACTTATGTTTGCACAGCTGCCGACGGCATCTCGACGAAGTCAAGATATATTTCAGTCGGTAAAGCGGATGGAAAAGGACATTCGGCAGTCTTGGAACAGCTCCGTACCTTTTTACTGGGACCGTTTCAATCAACAAACACGTTGCGATAGATGAAGTTTGACTATAATTTGATGCAATATACTCTCTGACGATAGACTGTCACGTTTCTCGTAGCGAACAGTTCCCCGCACCAGACTATAAAACAACACAAATCCTCCACCTGCTCAGATTGATAATAATAATATATGAAATCGTGTTGCTGTAGACGTATGCGAAGCTTTCTTGAAAGGCTATACTAGCTCGGTCTAATCGCGAATATGTCGTAAAATATTAATTGAATACATTGAAGTTCACTCAAGTATACGAATCAAATACCAAACTTTATGAGCAGTTACGTAGCATAATAGCGTAAACGATGCAGTATGTAGGTACTTCAATATCTAAGAATATAGCATTCTGGAAATGACCCACAATCAACTTGGTTTTTTACCAAGTGAACCATATTGGTGCATGGCAAATGCTTTGCGTTTATTACTAGTATTACAATTCGTTGCAAATTTTGACCAATGCAACAATCTCCTATCTCCAGATTATCATGCATAGAATGGACATTGATACAATATTGTCATTTCATCTATTCGAAGCTCTACATGTACACATCCTTATTCGAACTTTAAATTAGTTGGCCCATGCTAATACGAATACGTGGTAAATATTTAGTTGTTCATAAAGTATACTTTAAGTAAAACATATTTCTTACGATACTTATTATAAGATTTCACATGTGATACTTATTATGTCTTAGTCGTGTTGGATACGATGGCCATATTAGAACCGGATGGATTAAAAAAGATGATGAACACTAGATCTGATTGTTCGGATTAAATAAGAAGGTAGAATACTAAATAGAGATTTACTGTTCATAACACGACTACAAGTAATTGCTTAATTTAAACTGATTCTCGTAAATAATTGATATAATTATACAAATTTCGCAAAAAAGTAATAATCATTAAATAAATAGGGAAAATGTACAAAACGAGCCTAAGTAAACATAATTAGCATTATTTACCTTAAAAATGTTTCAGTGCCGTAGAAAATGATCAAAGTAGGTACCTATTAGAGTGAAAAAGGAAAAAGTAAACTGAAAAGGGATTAATTACTTGGTTGTGTCAACACTGACTATGGGAAATAGGGAGGAGATAGAAGAAGGCCCATCTTGAACATTTTAATATAAGTGAAAAAAATAAACGGTATTTATGAATTCATTGAACTTGAACACTATACAATATCCTTTATAATACTGGAAAAATGACAATATTGGAAAAATACCAGAAATATTGGAAGAAATTTCAAAATGCCAATAAATGTTTATTATTAAAGAAATTGTATGAAAGCATTATAATGAATTTTGCCACATAGAAAAATTACATACAGTCACACACAATATAGTTGTTAATCGGTGATAATCGGTGACGTGCGCTGTAGCAGTTACAAAGAGATGAAGAGACTGGCGGACGATAGAGTTAAGTGGAGGGATCGAGTGTTTGGTGCAGACCAATCCTAGGATTGTGACCCAGAAGAAGACACACAATATTATGGCAGGTAAGACGTCAGGGAAAACACATTATATGCAATTTTGTATTTTTTTCTTCACGTATGAGTTTGAAATTTGAACATTATACATAGACAGATTATGATATTTTTTTAGATACGAAGAAAAAATTGTCAGTCCATAAACAAATAAAGGAGTAATGAGAATTTACATTACCGAAAAACTATTATTATCTTAAAACAAGTCTCTTGCAGATAGTGACTTTTTCCAGTAAGCAGACGATATAGGTATTACAGCTTCCAAAACTACTGTTAATAAGGGAATTCAATGTTATACTCACAGTTGTTATACTCACAACTCCTCAGATTCATTTGCTAAAACATTTTATATTTATTTTCATCCATCCAGTAACAACGAATGTATTTCTTTATTTAATATATTTATTAAGAGGTACATACATACGTAATTGGCCTTTTAACAGGTGTTTGTATACTTTTAGGCGCAGCAAGAATAATTGTGATTATGAATACATTGCAGTAATTGATATAGATAAATATATCTACATTACCACGCCAACAGTGATGGAGAAAGTCTTCAATTTTATAGTCTCGAAAACTATGTTCAAGTCTTAATATAAATAGGTATATCGAGGGCTTTGGGTCATAAGGACGAAACTACAAAATCTCAGTTTTTTATAGTATTGGAATTTTTGTAATGACCATATATTTGTCTCGGCTTCGGCCAAAAAAAGCACCTCGATCTTCGGCTTCGATCTAAAACTGAATAGATTGAATGAACGCGCGCGAACTTAGCTAAATTGAATTGTTTAAATAGTTAAACCAGCAGGGCTACTCATGGAGTTGAGTACAAATTATGTTTGTTGACTTTCAAAGCGATCCACGGCACGGCTCCACGTATCTCTCAGACTTCTGCATCCCTCTCACCGTAAACGAGCGACATCAAACACTTCCGTCAGCCACCACATGCATGATTGGCAAGTTAACTGAAATAAATAGAGTCAACACTACATCCTTCGGTGATCGTGCTTTTGCTGAGGCTGGACCAACCTCGTGGAATAAACTACCACCTGAACTGAGGCGAATCGACAACTTGGCACTATTCAGGAAACACCTGAAAACTCACTTCTTCCACGAGTCTTACAAAAACCTGTAATATATTCAAAACGCCCTTGAGGTGAAGTCATTATAAAAACGGCGCTATGAAAATCATCCCAATTTATTACTATTATTATAAGATTAAGATCAGGTTCAGACAATACAAATTTTTGAGGTTAAAATTAATCAATCCATTGTGTTAATTTATACAAAAATTTATGAAAATTACATACTAAACTTTGATATTAAAATTGTTTGTGATTCAATGTAGACAAAGCTTAAGACTACATTAGATCGAATGTTGATTTTTACATTTTTAAGATTAAAACAAGGTAAGAAAGCTTGAAGAACGTGTCATGGGTAGCCCCCCTGACCGAAGTAATAGGTTAGGGCTGACATAGTGTCAGCTTTCACACTTTGAAACAACATAACGTAAATATATTGTAAAGTCGTGGAGTGTAAGTTATGAGGAGTCGGTCTTCAATTGTACTTCACGGGTCCATCGCTAGACTTCACGCCAAGGTATTTGCAAGATATTATTATAATATAAGGATAGGCCATGTAATATGAACATGCGAGAGATATTATTCAAGAGCCATTATCTCCATTGGTCTTCTCGAAATCACGAGGCGTGAAAGAATGTCGGAGCCACAGAATAACTTACACTAGTGTACTAACCTATCGATGTTATGTTGAGTTACGTTGAGTTGAAAACAATAGATAGATTCTTAATTATTTTGTTTTGTACATTTGTAGTTTTTATTCTTCATATGGCGTTCTTCCAAACTATCTTCAATGTCTTAACCATCAAATTCGCACAAAGAAACGATTTGCAACATCCTGGATTATTCTTTACGCTAAACAATACTTAAATACATAAATATTGCTATTACTCCATGAAATAATGATCGGGAATGGACGGAAAATATTATACTTAAGCAATATATACCGTAGGTACATAATATAACAAGCTGGATAATTAGATGGAGATGTCGGACGTACATGTTTAACTTGTTAAGTAATTATGTGTTTGCCGTGATTAGGTACGAGTAAAAAATTGTTTATGAATATTTTTTTAATTTTTCTTTATATATTTCATTTTTTATTTTACTTTGCTTTATTACTTGAAGTTATTTTCTTAATGGTATGTTTTGATTGTTGGATTTATTATTTTTACAGTTACATACAACATTATCACCGTAATGCCTCGGCGCAAATGGTTTTGCCTAGTGGAATATTTCAGTTGCATTTTGATAAATTGTTTTTTTATACATACATACCATCACGCCATTTCTCTAGAAGGGCAGATTTGAGTTTCGAAAATGTATTTAAAATCAATTTTTAACGCATGTCGCAATAATACCATACATTATCACAAAATAAATATTACATCATTTTCGCCATTTTGATCTGCTACGAACCAGATATGTTTAAGATATCTGTAGTTATTTATGCACACAGAAACTCGAGGGATAAACATTGTTATTATTTATCATACTTAAATGAGGAAATGGATTCAAAAAAAAATATTTCACGATGTGTTGACAAAAATTATAAATCACCTGTACCTACAAAAGATAAAGAGATACAATTTTAAAAGATAAAATTCATCGAATCGGATCCCACTCCAGAGATTGGTCTTTATACAATCCATGGGTGTCTGCCAAGAGTGACTAACCGAGAGAATATCTTCCGTTGACAAATTAATCTAAACACCATTGGCATGTAAACAGCAAACAACAGTGTGCTAGAATGTGAAGAAACGCTTACATCCAATACATAACGAACCAACGAAGAAAGAAAGTAATGCGATGCAGAATTAACACCAGTCATGATACAAGATTTCTGCACGATATAAAAATACAAGCATCAACTAATGCTCAATATAATGTACATACATACCTACAATCAGAGTAAGTAATGTAGAGTTATGAGAAAAGTGAATTTACTCCCGGGGCGATACTGAACGACATATCATTAGAAATAATACATAAACACAATGAAAAAGTAAAGTTTTACAACCAAAAGACAAAAAGAAATGCAAATTTATTTAATATTTTGTCATGTCCTCGATGCGATGAGACGATAAAACCATTCGGTACTAATTTATATTCTTGCGGACTTATACATCGCATCTAAATGTTCGTATTTGCCAGTAATTCAGGCTGCTAATTAAAATAAAATAGTACTGAAGATGGATTTTCAATACTTCATAGAAAACGAAACGTTTTTTGTTCTCGAAAGAACTAGACAACTGAGAAAAGTTGTAATCTTGGCCAAGTATGAAAAATTAATGATTCGTTAAAAACGAAATGATCGGCGATTAAACCTTTCAGGTCTTCAATGAATGGGAGAAATTTGACGAATCGTCGACTAAGATGTTGAGTAGATGGCCGTTATCTCAATAAGGGTTGTGTATATTTCGAGGGACACGTAAGTATGTGATTAACGGATTAAAATGTTGATCATCTCACGAATCGAGGCAGAAATCAAAGATAAGAAACTGAAACCTTTGTGAGAACCAAAGCCTGCTGATCAACACTCAGATTATGATTAACTAACCTATCCGTATAAACTCAAAACGATTAATAAAATAAAATGGAAACAATTGAATAGACCCAATGAAAACGAACGGCCACAGTTACTTGAACAAAGCAAACGACGAAACGAAAGCGATATCGTGCTCAATCTTAATTCGAAGTTTTTCGTCTTTACGATCGTTTTGACCTACAACAGACGTCGACAGCGACAACGAAGATCGTGTTACGTAAGATAGAGGTGTAATCACTGTAACGTTATTAAGTAACCGATCCTGAATTAACAAGACCAGCGTCCATTATTGCGATGCGGTAGTAAGCGATTTACAAATTTGAGTGTCTAATTCGTTTGTTGATATAACCAGGTTTCAAATTACAAAGGCATATACCTAATAAGATTAATAATAATATTTGTAGTAGGGAATTTGTGTGTAAATGAAAACGGAAATTCAAAAAAATGGACCTGGATAAGACTAAAAAATATTCACAAATATTAAAAGTAATCTTATTTTAGTAACAAAAATAAAACACCAAAAAACAATTGATAATAGAAAATCGTTAGATAAATATTGTTTTTCCTTCACAAACATCCGTTCTATTTATGGCATCTTCCAAAACTCGTGAATCATAAAACCTACCAAATTCCTCCCCGGCTATAGAAATTAAGGACCAAAATTATAAATTCGACAACATTAATACATACAAATAATTATCATCACGCTATGTTTCTAACTAAAAATAGAAAGTACCAACGCCAGGCATACGTCGCCTCTTGGCCTCTTCTTCAAGACGCTCTTCTGTTTTATATGTTCAAACGTTTCCTTTTCTTAATATTTCATTCGAGTGATTCCAATTCCTTTCTTTTTTTCGCCTCTGTCATCCTTATATTTCCTTTCTTAATAAATGATAATATACAACAATTAATTGCAATGTTATCAAATCTATAAATAGAATAGTATTTTTGAATGTCAGGACATTTCAAGAAACTGTCGTTTCAATATCTCCAGACCGACAAAAATCAACATGGTTTAAATAAACATAAGAGTTACAAAGTAAATGGATCATATCACAGAGGTATATGTAGATTTGACAACATTTAGTACTTGATAAGGATATTTCAAAATTGATTTGAATATTTTATCTTTGACCCTATATGTAGTTTTTCGATGCATTTCGGATCCAATAGCCATTGTAATTAATTATGATTTAAAAATACCGCTACGGGAAGTCGTTATTATTTTTGATTAGTATTATTACGCGCTGTTGAGAAATATAACCATTATAACTACAAATTTAATAAAAAGGTACATCTATGTATAACAAATAAAAATGAAATTAAATATTTAGGAGTAATAATTGACAGTAACCTTAAATGGAAAACTCAAATAAATAATACTATAAACAGATTAAGAAAGCTTATTTACATATTTATCAACCTTAGAAACATTCTCAATTTAAAATTACTTAAAAATGTGTATTACGCTTTCGCCCATTCAATAATGCAATATGGCATTGTTGCATGGGGGGGGGGCGTATAAAACATCCATTTTGCCTCTAGAAATTACGCAAAGGTTGATAATAAAAATTATAAATAAAAAACCATCTGACTACCCAACTTTGCAACTATTTCGTGATTTTCAAGTGCCATCTTTTAAAAATATCTATAAAAAAAATGTACTATTTCAAATACATAAGGACATTGGAAGGTCGCACCATGCCTTTGTACGTGTGGCGAGTGATAGACATAATATAGTGGGTCAACTGTGTACCCCATTAACACATACATACACAACACAGCACTACTACACGTACAATGGGGTGGTGTGGTTCAACCAACTTGAAACAGATTTGAGACTGGCAATTGAACATAATGATTTTAAAAAAAAAAATAAGAATAAATTAAACTTATTATTTGACTGATATGTAAATTATATTAACTTCTTTTTGTATAGATAATAATTATGTATGTATGTATAATATTTTGTGTATTCTGTATTAAATTGTCTCCTTTACACACGAGTGCTTGCACTCGTGTGTAAAGGGTAAATATGTTTTGTCTTACTGTGAATCTTTTCTATATAGTTTGTTTGTTTTATATTTTGTATGTGTTATTGTAAACTTAATAAAATAAAAAAATAAAAAAAATCTGAAACGGGTGTTTGAAACCGATTGCCAGCAGAAATAATTTAACATTACATGACATACAAGTAATATTGTACCTAGGTAAAGTGGTTTACAAACAAAACATTAAGAACAATTAATAGCACAAGCATTTATGCTTAATTAAGGGAATGTAGGAAAATGTATATGTACTTGTTTAACAAGGACATATTCATTTTTTGAATAAAAATATTTACATGAAAAGTCCTTTTGTGTTTAGGAACAAATGGGATGGTGTGTATTGAGAAAGTTTGAATTACAAGTACCTGATATTTGTAGAAAATTACAAAGAAATGACTAACAAAATTGATTATAAGCAGATGTAGTAAAAGTACCTACCCAATAATCTTCAGTGTAAACAAAATATTTTAAGATGATGAGTCAAAAAGGCGCTACAGTTTTGTCTAATTTTGGATTTAAAGGCAAAATAATTGTAGTGTTCATATCTCACTTGCATGTAGGTATGTATGATGACATTAACT
The DNA here is from genome assembly GCA_963576475.1 of Molanna angustata. Lineage (NCBI taxonomy): Eukaryota > Metazoa > Arthropoda > Insecta > Trichoptera > Molannidae > Molanna > Molanna angustata. The sequence goes on along the minus strand of OY754968.1, from coordinate 3,162,226 downwards.
TCGACGTATTTTCTCTTTTTAATTTATTACTAACATGGATAATCGTGGATCTGTAATAAACATTTTTAAGGGCGATTCCTTCTCATACATCACGGTTGGCACAAATGGTATAGCGAAAAAATCTGTCGTCGATGAATCATCGAAAACATACAACCGACCTGTTTAACAATAATTTAAAATATTTGTCAATAAATATTTATACTGGGTTTTGACTTCAAACTTATGTTTTCTTGATGTATAATAGATATTACCTCGACCTACATCATTAAAAATCACCAGATAATAAAAAGATCAAATCCAAACAACGCCACGAAGACATTTCTTAGAAGGACCCAGAGAATCCACAATGCTATCTATCCATATCGACGCTGTTTCGGATTCAAGTGACGTAATTCAGGCACGGAATATTACAAGTGTCAGTCGTCAGCCTGAAGCCAAGAATTGTCAATAGCCGCGCAATCAACGCTCGAGCACAGACTAGGAGACAGAGATTTGATTTGTTTCCAAACAACGACAAGAGCAGTGCACAACTATATTACATTGTAAACAAGAGTTTAACTATGCCGGCTGAATTTACAATACGATAGATCATAACAGGCGGGCACGTAACTAACTGACTACAAACAGTGGGTAAATAGATAGATAGATAAAAACGTATATTTAAATGATTATTAATGAGAGAGAAACCAACGTGTGTAAATAGCTCGACAACGATTTAGATAGGTGAGCACAATAAAAATTCACACTGACACCAATAAAAATGGGCTCAAGGTTAGCCCCTCACTTTATATTGCAATGTGCGCGGTGCGGTGCTGTGTTGCTTAGTATACCCGCACACTTCCTCTCCTACGCACCTTACCTTTTGCCTGTTCCGATACCAACCAACCAACATTACAATACCATTTCAAACATAACAAGAAATACGTCTCTAATGTCACTAGTAATGGAATAATTCAGATATATCGAAGAAAGTGATTACAACGAAAATAAAATCTGCGAAATTGTTGAATTTCATCGCTTTGAAGATGAAAATAAATGAACACATGAAACATGAATTTGAAGGGCATCATAAATAACACGGAGAGATATTGAAAATGACAAACGAAAACGATGGATATGAAATGACAAGAAGAGAACTAAACATATAAATTGTCCAAACGTCCAAACCAAAAAAAAAATCATCAGAAGTGACTTCGGTGGCTGGGAAATATTCTTGGCTATTACAAAATGACAGAGAAAGAAGACCTACGTATATGTATCAAAACAAGGAAAGAAAGATCTTAAATAAATAAGTTGTAATGATTAGAGATAATATAAAAAAAATACTACTCCTGTCCTATCACTTGTCTTAGGATTATCTGTCAATTTGTATTGGAAATATATTTTGTAATACGATTTATAAAACCTATTGCTTACCATGAAATCTGAAGTTTAAAAATAAAAGATAATAACTCCCTGGAGCGGCACAAAATAATTGTTGCAGAAACATAACAGGAGCTAAAAATTTGGTTCAAAATATGCATACAATAACACCCATTGAAATAATTGAACGAAATAATTATATCGTGCCGTCATTCACTTTCACTAATGATTCAACATTATAATATGAAAAAAAATACACAACACTAAGCGTGTTATGTACACTTCTCTCTTATTCATCAGACAATGCCGATCAATCGAGAGTTGTTAACAATGAATCCAGATGCAATTCCAAATGAACACCAATAACTAACACAGGTCCATAAATCATCAAACAACACATGTCCCTAATACCAGACTGACACACGAACAGCTTCCACGCAATTCTTATCTTGACACACTTATAAACATTAATTGGAGCACACAGCTTGTGTCACTAACAAGTGGCCCAGCTTATTGACAAACGACAAATTTTATTAAACCAAACAAACTTTGTAGCAATTTTGCATCAAACAGAAAATTTAGATATAAATGATTTATAACAGTAGGTCGGTGATAAATGGTAGGAATATTGTGCGCGTACATTTACAATCTTCCCGGACACTTCACGACCATGTATGTTTTATCAAACATTCCCAATTATTTTTTTGATTCATCAGTGAAATTTCTGGCAGTCTTTCGCCTACGTCAATCACAATTTATTTAACGTGTGTATTTCGAATGCTATTAAATAAAATGATTTTACTATCCAACTTAATTTAAAAATTTCAGATAGGGTACTTCTATGAAATGACAGGTAGAAATATTTAAATTATATTTGACATCTTATAAATATGTCAAAATATCGTGACAATAAAAAAAGATAAGATATCGCAATTTGAAATTTGAAATTCTCCCCGAAAATAAGAAAAACTTGCGCATCAGGGAGGAAAGGAAATATCCCTTTTGTGATACAAGATCATTCCACAAGGACCCTAAATTATTGTTTGGTTATTTAATAAATGGCCTTAAGTTTTCTTATGGTTACACAAAATAATCCAGGATTCGTTTAAATACGATCATTAAATTAAAAAAAATAAATTTCAAATATAAAAAAGTATCTCTGACGTCACAAAGGAAACGAAACACTTACCTTGAACCAATTATTGACAGCCCCAAAAGCAAGCCCAAAGGAAATAACAGTGGCAATTGTTTTAAATAATATTAGAACAAATTATCAATTTTGGTAACCTTCTTTTAAATATGCGGTTTCTCTTACAAAAGGACAAGACTTCTGAATTAATTATTACAGAGTAACCTCCGTAAAACACAGGCAAACAGCGTGAAACCTGTACAACAATAATGAATGAGTAATAACTGTGGAGAGCAAAAAATGTCTAATATACCAGAAAAATAATATAAAGAAAAAATGTCTAATATAAAGACAATTATATCAGGAAATCAAACCAGACCACAACAGAATAAATTACGACATTGACCTTTAAAAATTTCTTAAATCAATTTGCCTTAAAAGAAAATTTCTAAGGACATATAAACCAATGTTCCCGAAAATTGCGCAACCTTCAGACAAACATATTGACAGACCTAGATCACAAAAGAGATGTTATGAAAGGAAAGCAAAAATAATGAAGAACGTCGGTAATGAACAAATTATACAACAAATTCAACAATAATACCGAGGCAAATTTCATTTCCTACTTATTCACGATACATTTTACTGTTTTTCTTCAACGTTAAAGATGAATTGGTATGATATAATATGTTCAACACCTTCTTCATTACCGATCGTTTACTTCCTTATCAGATTCTGTTGTATTCAAATACAAATACGTACAATTATTCTTTCTTGCCGACCACCTTCCCTTTAGAAACCCAAAATGCCGCTACCTTGATTCCCCTATTAAATCAAATTCAGTTAAATCAATTTAGCGAAACATAAACATGCACTAAATGACTAATTTAAAAGATTATTAATACGCAGAAGTGAACGTGTAATTTTTACTAGGGGCAAAGCGCAGCACAAAAATCACCATTTCCAAACGTGGAAAGCAAAACATCAGATGAACCTTGTGTTTTTTTTGCAGGAAGAAATTATGCAGTAATAAGTTTCGGAATACTTATCAGTTAATTTGCAAAGAATATCAGAGATAACTCTTACTGAGAATGTAGAAGACAACGAGCCAAGGTTGACCATTAAGTAAACAATTTCAGTATTCAACGATACAACTCTAAATATTTGACAAGTACAGTAAGTTGACAACTATTTACGGTTGTCCGCAAGGGGAAAATATATAAAAAAAATATGAATTTAAAATAAATGAAACAGTAATCGTAACCTATGTATGTATATAAGAGATCCAATAAAAGTATTCAATCCAATCCAAAGGTAGAAGAAATCACAAAAAATCGATAGTCTTGCGTTTTCTTTTAAGTGGAGAATAAAAAACATATTATACGCAATTTCAATAAAATACTCACGCGAATAGATCTAATATACGTTCATAGTCTAAAAAGTTTGACTGCATGATTGAGCTATCACTTGAGAGACAAATTAATCAATAAAAATAACTAATTAACTCGAAAACATAAATACTGCATAAAGAAAAAAGTGGAATTTACGGAATAACATGTGGAGATTGTGACCTATTATATTATATCGGCCAAACCTACAGAAATTGAAAGCTATGTTAATCAATAAAAGCTAAAAAAATTCAAAAATTTATAAATAAGAATTAGGGTATTTGTAAGGATTGGGAGACTCAGATGGCTTGGACATGTGGAGAGGATGAGTGAGCAACTGCCCGCCAGAAGAGTCCTTTACCATAGACCAGAGGGTGTGAAGCGTAGGGGGAGACCCAAGTTGAGATGGATGGACTGCGTCCAGGGGGACTTGGGACTCTTTGGGCGTGGTCAATTGGAGACAAGGAGCCGCTGACAGATCGGAATGGCGAAGATTTATTTTGGAAGCCAGGTCCCACCTTGGAATGTGGAGATGATGATGATGATAAATAAGAATAATACGCCCGTGAACTATGCTAAGGATATCATCGATATAATATGTAAATGGATAACAAACGAAATTGACGTGAATTGAATAGTCACGGTAAGTTAGTAGGTAGGTACAATAGATTATTCGTATTTAGGTCTACGAAGAAACCCTTTTCCTTACGAGGAGGGCGATGCAAGGCTTCCAGCGGATGGACGGATGGATGGAGTGGAGTGGTTGGGTTGCAGCCAGCCACCACCGGCAGCAGTAGTACCACGTGATAGCTGTTGGGTAGAAAGAGACGGAAGTGGAGGGGTGAGGGGTGAGGGCGTGTATTGATTAGTGCACAATGTAGGACACGCGGTGTACTTGGTCCGACTGGTGCCGCACGGAGGTTTGCTTACTTTGCTGGCTGGTGACTCTCAACTACATAACTGACTGACTGAATGATGAAGTTCAACCATACATAAGATAGACAGAATCATACATTTCCACATGTACAGAAAAATATGAATTTCTTCCCAATGATCGATAGCCAATGGGTGAATTATTAATTCATGCAATATAAATGGCGTCTATAAGACGTGGAGGATGGTTTATTTATTTATTTATTTATATAAGCATGAAAAACAGGCTAGAAGCCCACTGGTTTCATGCATTTATGAACATATATATAATGTATGGAATGATTGGACGATTGAATTATCATCCACACCCCATACATGAACGCGCGTACATAATTTTCACTCAGTCATACATTCAGCATTTTTACAAAAAGAATACATAATTAATAAAAATGAGAGAAAAAAAAACAAACAAACATTAATATAACAAGAAACATTCAAAGCGGTAACTAGTATATATTATGTTATCTGGTTGTATGGTTGATAAAAAAAAAATTCTCGTTAACATTAGACGACACAAATTTTAAATATTATCAGTTATGTGATCGTGTTAACTTATTTAAAAAATACAATAACTACTTTGTATACTTATTAAGTCAACCTCTTCAAGCTAAAACAAATAATTTTCTACCTTAAATTTTCGTTACTGTCTCTATTGCTTTATTATAAATTCGTTTAAGTGACATAATATTTTGTCGACGTCAGAAAAACTAAGACACCAAGCAAAAAATAATATAAAGATAAGTATAAATAATTAAATAACAATAATTTTTAAATTGGATGCGAGTATTCCAATTTCCAATAAAGAAATACGTTTTAATAATTAATGATATCTAAACAAACATTAAATATTGTACGTGGATAATATAAAGTGACGAAGATGTCTAAAAATAAACACACTTCTTACACTCACTCTTGGCAATATGTGTTCAAGGTCTCATTTAATAAGATCGGTGACACACACTCACTCACTCGATATACACTACACAATAAATATAATACGGAAGATGTCAACTGCCCCAATTTAATGAAAACAAGATGCTTTTATACAACAATATCCAGCACCTTCAATAAATTATCTACCTAACTGCAGTTGTTATACTTTGTTACTTCACGAAATGTAACACTAAAATAGAAAATGCAAAAGCAGAAATAGATAAAAATTATTTGAAAGAATATTTACTTTTTTCCCAAGCAATTGCATAAACATAAGAGTTATTCGAACAAGATATAAAAGTCGGAAGATTATATCCCATAAAATAAGGATTGTATTCTTCTTCTAATTCCTTAACCCTGCCCTCTCTACTGCTGGATACAGGACATTTTATAAAAAAAAATGTGCGCTAACCGCTCTGATACCACCGATCTAAACCCATCACACATTTTGCTTCCACTCGTCTCTGACTTGTCCTCTTCAAGCCAGCTGGGCGATGTCATCCTACCATCATTTAGGGGATACTGACGCTCCACTTTCATAACCATGACAGATGCTTGAATTGAGACAACGTAATCTATCAAACAAAATAGGATGAAAAACAAATTGCATGGTATTCTTTGCTTTGATCCAAAGTGACGATTTTACTCGCAGGTGAGATGCTCTTACGAGGTATGTAGTATTCACAAAGTACAACAATATATCACGGTGGTTTCGTGTCGCTGTTCGTAGTTGTCGTTTGGCGCCTGCCAGGAGAATAAAATGTATGATTATGATAATAATATAAGTGCACGATGAGAAATGCACACGCGGCCATCATACATAGCCATGCATCGGAACATTGCAGTGCAAGGAGTGTGAAGAAAAATATTACACGTCACGGTAGACACGACGGATTTATGACACGGAACATCTTCAAGATCAAATAATAATGGTGCTCCTACTGTAGGTACTGATATATTGCACTGTAAAGTAGCGACCGTCCTAATTGCACTCGACACCAGACAACTCTCAATATATTATGAATGTACATATGTATGTGTGTATGTGTTTACACAGCTGTATGCACGACACCGAGCGTAATCTTTCCGTGGACTGAGTACTTAGTGGCGAAAATCAATACTCGGATATTTTATTTTAGGAACGTAACCGTCAACACGTGGAAAACTGAACCACAACATTGTATTTTGGTCATATCTTAGTTATTTACTAATAGGTAGTACCAAATAATAAGAATTAGAGTACGTATTTGTATGGGACGATAACTTAATAAAGACCATCCCAAGGTAGCTATTGCTAATTACTACAGAACGAAATTAGTATTCACTCAAAGTACATAATATATCAAGTTAGTGTATCAAGAGGTACCTAATTAATACCCATACGGTATTTATTGATTTAGGTACACATTTTGTGATGTTTATTCATTGTTGTGCCTAATATAGTTATCGGAAAACAACTTCCCAGTCAGTCAGTCAGTCAGTCACGTTGGTGCACAGAGCGCAATATTTGTGTATTTTTGCTTGGTTGTTATATGAAAGTGCAAATCGCCCCCTACCACGGCAAAAAGGTTCATGAATTTTGACAGAAATTATACTGAGCTAATTAATATTTTTTATCAAGGAACTGTGACTGTATGTTTCTTTTTTTCATTGTGCCGACAAAATAACTTTAAAAAATTGTCCCGTATCGTTTAGAATTTAAATATCTAACTTGAATATAAATAAATATTCAACAAAAATATCGAACCAAAGTTGTCAAATTGATTGAATACTCAAAATATAAACATAAATCATTGAGGCTGGAATTAAAAGCACAGATTTAAATAAAAATAAACAGTTGGTTTCTTAAAAGTATTTTAAAAATTTCTTTAAAAAACTATAAAATGTATGTGTCTGTGCGGGCGTCCTGGATTCGATTCCCAGCTCAGGAGAAATTTATTTAAATTCATTTATCACGCAAATATTGTTTCTCTGGGCTGGAAACACTGGGGGGCAAGTCTGGTTCGACCGGCGAAATCAAAACTCCAGTGATTACCCATATCATGGATATAATTATCGTATGGAGTTCTATGACATCTAAAGATATTGTAGAACTCCATATAATAATTATATCCATGATATGGGTAAACAAGGAGGGTTTTCATTTCGACGGTCAACCAGACTTGCCCCCCAGGTTAGTTGGAAGAAATCGCCATACGGAATAAACTCGCCGTTTGCGCAGGGTGCAAGGAAGTGTTCATATTATTATTATTATAATTATAAACTGTGACAAGCATTTACCTTTATAATGAATTGAAAGGAATTAGAAAGTAGCCAAAGATAAGATATAAATCATAGACAAAGCACTCGAATATAAAAATAATACCTATACAATTACATTTAAAATTATTATATTTGTATGAGATGCAATAAATCGAATCGCATATTATGTTTTGTGATCTAGATAAATTGTAATGATTCATATGTATGACAGAACTGGAGTCACGTCATTTCCTTCAAGAACCTTCGAAACGCATCCCAGATAACCTGATTACCATTATTTGCACAACAAACTATACATATCCAGGTGCACATAGATATTTTCTATAAACAATGCAAATGATTTGCGCATTTACAATCACTCATTCGTCGGGTACACTCCCGATGCCGCACAGAAATTCACCAACAAATAATGTATTATTGCAATCGAACGATTAAATGAAAGAATAATTACTGAAATCAATCTGAAAGATGAATTGTTAGCTCATGTTTAAATACCAAATAGAAACCACACAAATGAAAATATTTAACAATTTCCGATGAATATAAAAGCGGAGTCCTCTGCGATTACAGCAATAATAACTGCCATTGGTTTCCGTTCTATATTCGTAGGTACTATAAATTCAAGAAATTCAGTCAAATTCCTTTCCATTCCATATGAAAAGGAACTGGCTAAAAAACGACGATTTTTTTTGTAAATAGTAAAATCAAAATTAGTTCAACATCTATTCGCAATGTTTTCATTGTTTCGTTCGTACCTACATCTAAATATTTACCTATATATTCTAAGAGCTACAAAAGCAATGGCTTGAGATTATGTTTTGTTTAACAATGTTTATTCACATTTTATTTATAAAAAAATAACAAAGTTACACAAACGAAAGTTTATTTTTCTCAAATTGCCGTTAGTACACAAATATTTAAAAAAAATAAAACAAATACTCACACATACTCGATATTTTTTTTTTTAAAAATTAATAATGAGACGACCCCAAACACCAAAATCGAAATACAATACCAATGACAATAATTTAGATATATTCAAGAGACAAAATCAAATCGACTGGTCTAGCGGATGATGTGACGGAAGCTGAGAGTGGTTATTACAGAAGATCAGCAAGAGATTGGGAGAGGATTGTCCAAGTAATGGCGAAATGCCAAATGATCGGAACCCCCAGCGCGTATGTACACGAAGATATTATATTTGAAACATACACCTGTATTATTAAAATTTCGAAAGTGGTAACAAGAACGTTGAACGTTTGTTTTCATTTAATAAAATAATATAGGAAGTTACATATTTATTCAAGTCATTCTCGGCTAAACTTATAGTTTCAGTCGAGTTTATTAGTACGCGAAAATTACGTTTTGCTGGAGAGAAGAAACTAGTTTAAAATATGTTTCTAATTATTTAACACACGAGTGTTTGAGAAATATGTAGTGTCTAAGGAATCTACATACATGGATTTGGAAATTAAGCTTTATTAGCCTTTTAACTTTATTGTTTTGCAGCCTGTTCATCTTACAAAATAGCTACTACTCACTTGTGTAATATACCGCAGAAGCGAGTACTTTAGTTACATATGTAATAACAACTCGACTAAATAGTAACGTAGTCTGAAAGAGGGTTTAGTGTAAGTATTGACGACAGTGTTGTGTTGTGTTGTGTTAAGTGTGGAATACGTTTTCAAACAAACGATGCGAACATCAACAGGCGCGTTATTGCCTCAAATAAACTTTCTAGTCACGTACCTACATACACAATGCAAGAGATAAATATGTAAATGTTGGAGAGGAAACAATACAATACTGTATGAAAATAAAAATCAGGGCAGAAAATTAAGTAATAAAAATACACGCAAGAGGATATGTATCTCATTTATATAGTTTGGGCTTGAAATATCAAGACAAATTCAAGACAAAACACTAAACATCCACTCTTCGGCCATGTACCATCAACACCAAGACTTAAATCTAAAAAAAGTTTCCTCCACTACACCAAAACAGCAACATTCCAAACAGAAAACGCTTGAAGATTTGGAAGGAAAGGGTAAGGCAACCACACACTCCAAGAACCATCCGATTCCCTGCCCCCAGGGAAGAACCATCCATGGTGTCTTTGGAAAACCCTGAAAAGACTAAGAACGGTGTGTGGAAGGAGTAAGGCCAATTTGGCGAGATAGGTAATGTCGGAGAATAACCAAGATGGACTTTGTTCCTGCGGCGCGGAGCAGACGGTGGCACACCTGTCGGAGGTGGGGAGTTGTGGGCGGAACCAACTAATAGAAGGATCATCTCAATCCTGACTTATCTGGGGAGTTTAGGATGCTGTCGACTTGATAAAAGAAGAAGAAAATAGCTTGAGCTGCACAGGAAACATGAATTTTTTACTTTGAATATTGAAATCCCTGAAGGATTCCAGTATTATATCTGCTATGACCTTTGGGTTTAGTGCTATGTACACTGAGAACATATATTGAAATGTCATCATTTTGTTAAAATATTTTACTATGAGAAATAAAAGGACTAAAAATGTTGCTTTTTGTTCATTATAGTGAGCATTTGAAAGGTATGTTTGTTGATTGTTTACAAATTGGCATCTACCTCTTTAGCTAAAAATAAATAATTGTATTTTCAAATGTTTGAATGTTAACTTTGTGGTTCATATTTAACAAATTAAATTTAAAGATATAACTTTGTATTAACCACGTTTTTTGGTTGAAACGATGCGACCGGTTTCGGAACTAACCGTTCCCTCATCAGGCTAACTTTCAACTCAAAAGTTGAAAGTTAGCCTGATGAGGGAACGGTTAGTTCCGAAACCGGTCGCATCGTTTCAACCAAAAAACGTGGTTAATACAAAGTTATATCTTTAAATTTAATTTGATAAATAATTGTGTCTCCTAATACATACGATAAAACAAGTAATATTGTATTCGGGTAAAGAGTTCAAAAACGCTTCAAAAGGACCAAAGAAAAAATTCAATTTATTTCGTTAGAAGTTCACAATATAATTTAATAACAATTCACCATAATAAAGCAAACATAATAAAGGTATCCGTTCCTTCTTAAGATAAATAATATTAAAATAATTATTAAAAGCAAGTACATATAATACAACCGCAGGATGCTGAGAATACCATGGACTGACATGGTCACCAACACTAAGGTACTACGTAGAGTCAACACCAACAGAGAGTTATTCACCAATGTTAAGCACCGTAAAGTGTCGTACTTCGGCCATATTTTGAGGTGATAAATATACCCAGATTGTCATGAAGGGGAAGATTGAGGGTTGTAGAGCGGTCGGAAGAAGACAGCTTTCCTGGATGCGAAACATCGGGAAATGGACTGGTATTAGAACTGTGAAGGAGGCTTTCTCTATGGTGATCGTCAACGTCGGGGGGACCTGACACAACACAAGAAGAAGATAGATCATACCTAGTCCATTTAACTCCTAAACAGACAATTATTATTATTCATAGAACTCCAAACTAAACAAGTAAAAAAACATTTTTTTCTTAAAGTTTAGATAATTTGTTGCTGAAGATTATTAGTGAATCTTAAATATATCGGATTACTCAGCTAAAAATACAAAAGTTTCAGTTTCAATGTTCATTATAATAAGGATTGTAAACTGTAGGTGGGAGTACATACCATCAATAAAGATAAATGTTTAAAAGAATATTGAAAATATTGTTAAGCAATTTATAAACGCCATAATTTTGATATACATAGAATGCCTAATAAATAAATTTCATGTGTACGAACCGTAATAATGTATTATTATTCCTAAATGTTATTGTAAAAAAGTATTTTAAACGTGCACTGTCCAAAGTTACACAGACATACAGACAGTAATCTAAAAATATAATATTTGATTGAATTACAAAATACATGTTTAATATAATATAAAGAAAATAATGTCTGTCCATTTTCGTTTGTATCAACATAAAAGCATAAAAAATATTTCTTGAAAGTTTCATTTAATACAAGGAACATTATGTTTTTTCGTTATTATTAAAAAATTGGATATATCATACAATTACATTAGTGAGTTGCCTGTTCACACGTGATTCTCTATCATATTCGTACACCGTGTCATACAAGGTTGTCTGTTTTTTAAACTTCATAAGATACTTTATTTTAGAATATTTGCCAATTTTTTTTTTTGAGAACCTGTCAAAATTGTGAGCATAACATAAAATGGGTCGATGGCAGAGCGGTTAGTGCGATGGGCTAGTTACCCAGTGGTCGCGAGTTCGAATCCCGCCTCGACCGATTTCGTTCACCTATAGCACAAGCATTTATGCTTATTTTAGGGAAAGTAGGTAGATGTATATGTAATTGTTTAACAAGGACATATTGGATGTACTAAATTCTCCGTGGCAACATTCCGACGAGAACTCTACAACGATGTCCGAGGGATTAATTTCTTTGAATATTTTACTCATTGGACATGCGAACCTTAGATGAGCAACTTCAGGGCTTTTATACTTTTTGTCAAAAATACGGTTCGTAATAATTAGCCCTCTTTGGCACAAAGTGCATTTTCGAAATCTCCGGACTATTCTTATGTTATTTATCTGTTCTTTCAGAGTTTTGAAAGGGACTGTTATTAGTCCCCATAAGCAGAACTGGTGGTAGGGGAGGAAAAACGAAATAAATCATTCCAGCATACGATTGCTGACCTATCAATTTACTCCACACTATAAAAAAAATTGAATTATATGTTTTCGTGATATAAAATAGTGATTCTAGATCTCTCACGTCCCTTCTTTCAAATAAATTGATTTTCTTGCATTGTCAGACGTTCATGGTGAGATACATATACAAAGATATATTTCAAGTCTAATATATGTAGGTACCAATTCCATTGTGCACCTATTCAAGTTTACAGTAAATATACGACATAAATATTTTATATATAAAAAAGGACATAAATAATAAATAACTGTTGCATAAAAGAAAAATGTCTATAACCGGAAATCAACAGGAAATACGTTTTTTTTAAATCCAATAAATAAATAATGAAGCTTTCACGAACACACAACAGTAAACAAGTAGACAAATAAATACCTACCTACAATAAACACATCGAGGAAAAGTTAACATGGAAATCGAATTTTCGTTACCTACATACCAAAGACAGGAATTTATTGATGTAGGTACTATCTATAATATGTATGTTGAGTCTTTCAGAACTCTGAGAGAACATAAGGAGAACTCCAAATCCATACAAACACTGCCAAAATTTTGTATATTTATTTATTGATATATATACATTGATAGACATATTATACGAATTGCATTTGCAATTTCACACTAGGGAAAAAACCTGTACCAGGGATAACGCATCTTGAAACAGTGACACTGCAATGCAATAGTGAATGCCAACATCAATAGTACATAAATGTTTAATGAATTCTAATAGTCATAAAGTAACAGACAGGATCCATGCCTTCAAGATGTGATGTCGAATATCACGGATTGCTAAGGTAACCCAATGCGTCCATATTAAATGAACTACAATAATTAAGATTCGCCTGTGGATGAATCTGTCTATTTTAGACACAATCAACGCATCCTTCGGTAGTTTGGACACATTGCTAGAAGGACCCCTGACAACCACAAGAAGATCGTCGTTATGTGAAGCGTGTAGAGTAGAAGATCCAAAGGTTACACCATGTCCACGTTATTAGGGTAGGCAAAAGAAACCACCGAGCGTCATACAAATAAGTGTATAAATTGCCATGTTCGGCTATGTTGCGGGAATACAACCCACCATTTCTCCCTTTGCATAAATAATTCACCTCGTCTCTTTAAAATTATACATCTATTTATTCATTCTCGTCTGTTATATCCACCTCTAAGGTTTGTTTCTTTCATAATATTGTTTACGTGTAATATTTCCAAATAAGTATATCATACAGTGTTAGTATTTATTTATTTATTTATTTATTTAATATACAGAGACACCAACAGAACACTGAACAACACAAACAAAAAAAAACATGAAACAAAAAATAGAATCTCCAGTGCTCCAATAACAGGTATCTCCCGCATGGCTATTGTGCATAGTTAGGTATGTACAATCAACGTCTCCTGACCATTCATATTATAAAAAAGACATTACTTTGCACAGTTAAAAGAAAAGTTTAAAATACACATATACATATATGTAGGAAAACAGAAAGAAAACAAATGTTGAACTAATAAAATAAAACATAAAAAAAGAAGGAACAATTGAACCGAGACAAAAAAAAACAAATAGATTTTACCCAGCATATTTTAAAGGATAAAAATAAGCAATTTATCATAGATCAATTTCTATGAAATATGAACGTCATTGTCATTACATTAAATTGTCACAACGATTCAGACGCAACGTCTGAATCTACCAATACAATGACACTCCGACACGGCAGAATGTCACTGTATTGGCAGGTGCATACGCGAGTGCAATGTAACGACAGTCAATAAATAACGTCGCGGACAAAATCGCGAACTCGGCAACATGCCCGTCTAACTAGAATATTTTTAGTATTTTAAGGGAAATGGTAGATAAGTGATAAAAATTTTAGAAACATCAGCTAATGTAGTGTTGAAACATTGGAAATATTGGTGTCAAACAATAATCAATCACAAAAATACTCGATATTATTTGATAAAGAATTGTGAGATAATGATGCTGACATTACATCTAAATGTAGGTGTACCACCTATAATATGAAGGTGTCGTATTAAGAGTGATGATATACATCGAGATATCGGATAACGCTTTTCACGCTTTTAAATTTCTCTTCAAATAACAAAAATGTACGTTACTTTGTAATCAATGAAAGTAAAAGTATTAAATTTAACGTTTCATTGTTTCTATCTATATTTCGTCCTTATCCTTACGACTGAAGGTGATGGCTGTAATCAATCACTCTCTGTGTGACCCGCCTCCATGCTAATCTGTTCTGGGCAGAAGGTAGAGCACCAGTCACTGAAGATCACAGTGCAGACATGACAAGATCACTCCATCTAGTCGACCACGATATCCTCGTCCATCTACGTTGCCCATCACAACAAGATATTATATTAAAAACTTGGTATAAGTTAGGAGTTGCACTAAGTTGTTGTTAATCTTCGAAACAATTGATGCTGAAACTACATTTCATGAACTCAATGAAGTAGGTATTGGATCTTTAAAAGCGGTGAGTCAAAAATGGTAAACATGCACTTTTTTACTTTGTTAGGTATCTAGTTGGCTGGAAGAAATTGTCATTTGACAATAAGCCCGCCAGTGTACAAAATAAACGTACATTAAATATTAAATAAAATACAAATATAACAAAACAACATTACCTACCGTCGTAATTCGCAAACCAACAAAACCTGAATGAGTTAAATAACTTGTGTATATAAAATTTCACGGAAAAACGTAACAAAATGAGCGCAAGGTAGTAGTATATTGCATTCGTATATAGATATTAAAACAGGAAGATAATCCTAAAATAACTCAAAATTCTGATAAAATTTTCAGGTGGCGATGCTTTGATAAATTAAACACACTGAATGTAACTTGAACACATCGTAGTAATAACGCTGTGCTAAATGTTACACACAATACTATAATATCTGAACGTTCAAGTTTTATTTATGTGTAGTAAGTACTAGACAGAACCTGCGCAACATACAACACATTCGAACGTTATAAAGATGAGTAGGTATACAGTATACAATTCGAGTTTACTTTACCATGTGTGTACATATATGTATGTGAGAATATCTAATATATGTGTATAGTTTATTAGTTGGTGTGCGTGCGATGATGTAATCGTTAGGATAGGTCGCGAAGGAGACAGAAGTCTACTTACATATTATACAATTCTACCATTTTATTCGGGTGTGTCCGTAATACGTGTGGTTTCATTTGACATGTTGCGAATTTCAGTCAGCAATTTGACTGGAAAATGTTTGGTTATTTGTACGTGTGTTCAAAATAACTGTTTTCACCTCTGTAGAATATGCGGTACATATATTTAAATAACGACGTAGATAATGCAGAGAAATTCAATGAAATGGTCGACAATTTAAATAACAAGGTTTTTATTTGATCGAATTCAACACATAGCATTTCAGAAAAGCTGACCACGTGTAATGGGGCAAGGTGAGGACAAAGAAATAGGATTTCAACTGCATGAGAATATTGAACATATCACAGTAATTTTATATTTTTTTTATTTTATTTCATCAAGTTGTCAAACACATATTTTAAACTACTATATTTATTTATTTTTAATGCACACTGGGCCTATTGCCATTAGGTTATTTCTTCCAACCAATCAGATAATTATTACGATAAGATTTTAAATACTATATTGTAAACTGGTAGAATAAAAGTATATAATTAAAACCAAACAATAATATGATTGAAACCATCTGGTGATTGCCACGTAAAACGCACATACAAATAATTAGACTATAAATTAGTCCCTATATTATGTTTGAGTACCAACAAAATTCATACAACATTTTAAATAAGTAATTGAATATTTCAGATTATTTTAAATAAGTTATGGAGTCTTTTTTAGATAATTATGATATATAAAACCGCTGAATATCGAAATGATTCAAGTTAATTACAATGTATTAGTCGACCGCCGTGGCACAGTTGATAAGCCGTTCGGTTTCTGTGCGAGCGTCCTGGGTTCGATTCCCAGCAGAGGAGAAATTTATTTAAATTCATTTCTCACGCAAATATTGCATCTCTGGGCTGGAAACACTGGTTAGTTGGAAGAAATTGCCATACGGCAATAAACTCGCCACTTGCGCAGGGTGCAAGGAAGTGTTCATTTGTAACTGTACGCTTCGAACACATTCGACCATCTCTTTGGATGAATCTGCGGGAGCAGAATTCATAACTAAACATTCATTTATTATAAAGAATATACAGAGCTGACATAAACTAAGACTTTAGGCCAGGGGATTATTGACACATTTATATAACAGTAAAAGTATTTGATTTTTGAAATTTAAATCCCTTTGTTAACAACATTTACTTTTTGATATTAGTGTTGGGTACTGTTTCAATTTTTATTCAGAACCATTTCAAAAATATTTCAATACGTATTATTGACTTCTACCAAATTTTCATGGTCTGTGATGAAGCAGCTTATTTTATGTGATATTCTCGTTTTTAAACATACAAAAGTATCGTTCATGTAAGATTGTATAGACACTGATTTTTATAATAGCTAAGTAAAATTTAATAGAAATACACATTTGCACAGAGTTGAGAATAAAAACAATGAATATGACGTGTTCAATTATTACTGAAAATTATGATGTATTCATTATCTATAGAAATGTATAATATTACACGGATTCAAGATGTTATGAGATATTGAAATGGATGGAGAAATTGCGGCCTTTAAGTGAAAACGACAAAAAATTCATCAGCGAGCAGAAAATGACATTGGCACTAAAACGTTAGAAGACCACATGTGTCCCTTCAGACCGTCTTCATAAAATTCGCCAAGAAAACAAACAGACATAATATCTGTGACAAAAAAGTACAGACGAGGAATGAATATACATAAACGTTTACATGAGTCTCGGAGAACCCGATAGATAAATAGGCAATTCTTAGTTCTGCTGTAAAGCATGCAGACATGTTCAATCACAATAATGCTGGTACACAGAAAATGGTAGAGGGCGACATATTTTGTTGGGCTAAAATCAAATCAGGCATTTATTCGACGACGATTCTAACAAAAATTTCCCGACTATAATACTGTATTGAAAGACTGGTATATAAGAATGTATGAGAACATGCATAGAAAAGCGAAGAATATGTATCAACAGAAATATTAGGCGCTCGATTTTCTACGCTACGTTAAGAACACGGTGAAAATATGTATGTACGTGATTTGCAAAATATTAGATAACTTAACGAATAATTTTGTGCCAATATTATGAAGATAAAAAAAACATGGTATAGATTATGTTAATGATATATTTATTCAATTATTTGACAAAATGAAATGTAGTTTTCAATCTTACAATGCAATGTAATTCTAATGTGATGATTCACCTATAGCACAAGCATTTATGCTTATTTTAGGGAACGTAGGAAGATTTATATGGGCATATTCATTTGTTAAAATAAAAAAAATGTAAAACGCAAAGCTTGCGAAAATTTGAAATTCATATATAAAAATGTTATCGAATATACTATTTGTATTAATTGCATATATGCAAATATCGAGATGTTATAGTCAATAAAAATAAAAAAATATTTTAATTTAGTTATTATATTTTGTGATAAATATAATATTATACTAGAATAACATCCTCCTTATTTGGTCGGTTTCTAGTTCCACAAAATTAAAAAAAAAAAATCGCATGGTTCGACCGTAGGGGGCGGATCCGTCGTGTCGTTGAGAGGGAAAGCCTCTCTCGTAATATTGTAGCACAACCCCTCCGGATAATGGTCATTATCGATTCGAGACCGGCTGAGTTTTTGGGGTCGCGTGGATTCTGTGCTGAGCTGTGTGTATCCATAGCCGTGTAGTTTGAGATAGGTCGTGGAAGGTCGCGCCACCACCAGCCACCCCGAGATATCGCAATAAAGACGTGAACGACCGAATACGACTGGGAATAAACCCACTGAGACAACCACCTACCCCAGTTGACGTAATAGAAGAAACATACACGTACATACAGACTTTCATTACTTTGGACGAAGATTTGAATTCTTTCCTTAGCTACCGAACTACAACTCATACATATAGTTAGCACACAACAGACCACGAAGCGGAAAACAACATTTTTTGACGGTTCAGGGAGGTTTTCACTTAACCTAAAAACAAACACTCATATACTATAGAGTCACTTCCCAATTCAAAATTGTCCAAAAAAAATCTTAAATCAAACAACTTACTTGTTTAAATGGATAATCATGATCTTTAATGGACTGATTTTAATTTGTCGATGGGTTTATCGTGATTAAAACTCGGGAGCTTACCTGTAAACAAAACAAAAAAATACAATTAGTTAACATCGAAACAAAAATTAGATAATGAAATATAATACAAAATTATAACTAAATATAATAAATTCAATCTCAAATATACACAAACGCTAAAATATATTAGGTATAACAATGACAGTAATAAAAACAATATACATGATAAGATGGAATAGACAGAAAAGGAGAGTTTATGTACAAAAAATAGACAACACCGATTCCCTTTTATCGCAAACAAAATCCTCCCAAATCCAAAAAGATCGAAGGCCAGCTGAGTACCTTCTCTCCAGAGAACTGACCAAAAAATAGACCCATCATAAGGGGGAAGAAGATTATATGACATGAGAGGAGACAGACCAGTTCTCTCAGCCTATACCAAATAAGGAAACGGAGAGACATAAATCAACACTATATTTTGAAAATTGTGGGTCTGGTACGAAAACCACGTATTTTGCACCACTGCCACAGACAGACAAATTATATTAAATTATGCTGACCAGGGAGAATATCGTGATGAAATTTCTAAATGGCGGTTGAACCTAATGCAAATATCTTTCTTCAATTTATTTGTTTTTCTTTTATTTCAATCAAACTATCCTATTTTTGTACGGATCCGATAAAGTTTTCTGGTGTTAAAAAAACATTAATACCATTAGACATTTTGTGATATAAAACATAAAACTGATAGTTAATTCGAGAAAAAAACTGTTGAAAATATTTAAAAAAAAAAGAAACCATTCGACCGGGACACTAAATTGTTTTGGTAACCCAAATTTTACTAACAAGGTTTTTTTTATTGAAAACGATAGAAATTCTAATTAAAAGACTAATATAAAATATGACATACCTATTTTATAAAAAGAAAATTTTAATGTTTAAATCATAGAATTATATATAATCTAAGATTTGAATTTTATTTTTATTATATTTCTCTGTTTAACTAGATTTTGTGATTTAATGCGTAAATCTCACTTTAAAAATAATAAAACCACTTAATAACAACGTCCTTGGCCAGATAAAATTACAGATGCTACAAATATATAGGTACCTCGCTTCTGCGAGACTATGTTTACAAGTTGACGGTTTTCAATCATTTTAAAACCTACTGCTGTGACGGTTTTCAATTCATTAATATACTGTTCATCCTCATACGTATAATAAATGGATAATTTATATAGCGCCCTCAAGCGCGCTTAGTTGGTTCCTCCCACAACTCCCCTTCGGTGAATTTCGCACTTAAATGTACCTATTTAAATAATTCTACGATTTTATTGGTTTTTGGACAGATTGATCGATTCGCCTTGAAATAAAACATGGAAATAACAAAAAAATCATCTTTTTATATCTGTACCTATGAACTGTATTTTTATATCTGTTTGTACACTTTTCTTTGTCAGTCATTCTTTGTTTACTCTTTCCATGTAGCCAAACCACAAAGCAAGCTATAAACAGAGCTGACATCACTTTGACCAGGAGATTGGTACAAAAAGTTATGTGGACGGGTGTATCCCAAACATATCCAATGTTATACAGCAGTAAACGTATTATTTGCTTTTCGAAATTCAAATCCCTTTGTTAGTTGCGAGTACTTTTTGATATTAGTATTGAGTACTGTTTCAATTATACCATTCCAAACCATTCCGAACCATTCCTAAAATATTCAAATACGTTATATTGATTGCAACCAAATTTTGGTGGCACAGTCACGCTGTATGCACCAAAAATGTTTGCTTGTGTCTAGTCTATAGATTGTTGGTCTATTGCTGAATCTGTTTTTAAAAATCTAAGAAATCAAACCCGGGGCCGTTATATTGTTCATAATACTATATCGATGAAAAGACGAGGGGAATATTTTGATATTGATATAGAAATAAATGATATTTCAAGGACAACCAGTTGCAGCAGCTGGTCACCATTACCACCATACACAATGACACTACCCGAGAGGTTATCATTGTGAACAGATATTGGGATATCGGAAAACGAGGTGGATATTATGTTGTTATTATTATTACTACATGTATGTTACGGGCTTCCGAGGCAGCTGCCCCAATAAAAACGATCTCCCGAATCGGCCGATTTCGATCGTTGGCCGATTCATTAATCAGTGGACAGTTTGTCGTCTTTTTTTTTCACGCTGCGAATATTTAACGATTTGACAAAACAGGAGAGGTCGCAGTGCAATGGAACACGCGCGCACTGCTACCGAGCGCCTGAAATTGTAAAACGCAGAATAAACACCACTTCGTATGGAACAAAAGTATTGCAAGGTGATAACGTTTATTAAGGTTCAAATTGTTTAAAGAACAATATATACCATAATCGTGAAGGTCTCATGCTGAGGATTGGTATAAAAAAACATGAATGATGTTATTTCGATGGGTGACAAAATTAACTTAGACAGAGTTTAAACCAAAAAGTTACATACATATACATACATACCATCACGCCATGTCCCTTACGGGGTAGGCAGAGAGAACCAAACGCCATATCTTTCTATCCTGGCACACATTCATCGCCTCGTCAACATTCATGCATCGTCTCATACATGTTCGTCTATTGTACATGCTTCTAACATTTCCGTCTTTCAGAATATCGTTCACATGGTCGTGCCATCCCTTTCTTGGGCGGCCCCGGCCTCTCAATCCATTCCTATCCGCGTTGTATATTTTCTTCGTCAGGCGTTCCTCATTCATTCTACCCATGTGGCCAAACCATCTCAGTGTGTTCACTTTCATTGAATGTTGCAGACTGAAACGAGTTTATAGAATACTTTATTTAAGTTTTTCTTACTGAGTTGATAGAACATTCAGATAACAGCTAACTGTCTCTTGTTAAAACAGACAACATTAGCAATCTCTCAAATGCGGTCATCTAACGACAGTCTACAACTTCTGTTGTCATCAATTCAAAATAACATTATCTAATGATAACCGCGCAATGTAACTGTACTTACTACCTACATATTATATACTCTCTCACAAGTAATGGTAAAGTTCGTTCAAAGTTACGAATCGTTCAGTCTAATGCCACTTATTAAAATTAAAATTGTATCGTTCACTATTGTCGAATTTGTAATCAAATTTTGTCACAAAAATATCATTAGCGAGTCATTTTAGTAATGGTGAATTTCATTCAGTCTAACGCCATTATAGTATCGATTTGTGTTTGTATTGTTAAATCTTTCGTTACAATGCAAATAATTTATGTTTTAAACGAAATACATATTTCAATATCAAGAAACTCAATTAACGATTGTATGATGTCTGTATTTTCTATTTGCACTCTATTGATACTTGGGGTGAAAGAAATCTTGTATCCTTTAACGTCTTAAAAACCCAAGCCTGCCTAATTTCTACGAAGAGGAACCCTAACGATTCGCTAGAAGCTTTCAACGGAAGCACCCTACCAAAAAATAAATAAAATCCGAATTAATATTTTCCTGAGCAGATTGCAAATCTTCACCAACGCTACGTAGTGCAATTCAAGAGTATAATGGACCCAAATCCTCATAGATGGTGACCCCACGTAGCCATGTTGAATAAAAATTAGGTACCTAATAGAAAAATCTGAAAATAACTGTTGAACAAATGTTTGTTAGTTTTATTCTAATATTTCGATATGAACGAATCGTTGAATTCTGCAACATTACTCACATACTGTTTTCATTGCCAGAGTCTACCAGAGTACCTATTCATAATAATAATATTATAATTATCATTTTAATTTGATTTCCAGAAGAGAAGCAGACATTCAGCGGTCTGGTCAGGCAAGGCTGAAAACTTTAACTATAACGTACAAGGTTTACTACTGGGAATAAATATTAAGCATAACGTACCACAATTCCCAACTCTGTTTATGATTCCACATTTAATGACAATGACGAAAATTTTACCGACCTATACAATACATACAATCATTACCCACATCACAATCGAATGATACAATTTTTAAAAACACAAATAAATCAATGAAATTAACAAAAAAATCTTTTGATTGAGTCCTCGAATGCAGTGTAGAAACATGAATAATAACCGATCGTCTATTCGTTTTGAACACATTTACCAGTAGGTATAAATAAATCGCTAAGAAGTGAACATATTTCATTAACACCATAATATAGTTATAATACAATCGATATTCTGTGTGTGGACTAAAAAAATGTCAAAAAACAACCATGAAATATATTTACAAAACCATCTTACAGATTCTTCAAGGTCACAATCCTAGGATTGGTTTGCACCGCACACTCCATCTCTCCACACCACATATCTCTGTTGTCCACCAGCCTCATCTTATTAATCATGTTCATCTTTTACTATATCTATGTTAAAAGTAGATCTGTATTTATATATTGTAAATATGTTTTAATATCTAAAGAATTAAAGCATGCTTTGTGCCTTACTAAGTATATTATTTAATATCTAACTTGTTTTTATTTCATTCATTAAATTCACAAATCAGATTAATCATGTTTATCAGATTAATTAATATTTAAATTTTAGTTGTTAGAACGACAGTTTTTGGCGGAATATACCTATACAAAATAACATTTATCGTGTACAGTAGATTATTCTATAACAGCTAGAAAACACAAAAGAAAGATAAAACCTTTAATATCTGAAACCTTTAATATCTATGATAGGTATATTATAAGTACCTATTTACTTAATATTTATGCAAGCGGCATTAAGACGGTTATATTCGTAATATTGTTGAAAATATCGTTTTAAAATGTCCGCGAGAGTTGATTAGTGGTGATAAAAGTGATGGTTTCACGTTCCTACAGATAGATCATCGGTTCCCAATCTTTTTTTGCTATGGAACCCTTTAATGGGAAAACATTTACACCCACATTGATAGAATTGAAATAAATAAATTGACAAAAAATATGAAATATGAAAAGACCTATATTAACCTCCTTATTGTTTCAGACCTCAATTTGCACATTGTACTAAATGAATGTGTTAAAAATAAAGACTAAGTTTTTATATATTCTTCAAGATGCCTACGGAAGGAACACTAGCTACCTATTATGGGTACATTCTACTATTCCGGAGATGCGCACTACGCAAAGTTGGTGAGGGATAGCAATCTGGTAAAGAAAATATTGATTTGGACCTTGAAAAAACCCGGAAGAAAATGTTCAATTTGAGGAATGATTCTTTTTCACCTTTACATACTATAAGCACTGTTGTCTACGACAATACGCCCTTACTCTCAGAACTCATGTGACTCTTACGCGGAACACCTTTTGGGAAATGTTATATACTAAAGATAGCGTGGAACAATTTCTTTCAATAATTTTATGTAATAACATTGAAAGTAGGTAGGTACTTAGTATTATCTTGTTAGATAATAATATTATGCTTGCTTATTAATGCGCACAATATTGCGGCAGTAATTTGCTCGAAACAAAATGCATAATGGCCTCTACTCTACTAAATAAGAACTCACTTACTTTGTACATTAAATTTCCGATACTAAAAAAGATGTAACTTCATTTTACAGAGTAATGCATACCCGCACACCTTTCGTTAGTTAATCCACATAGCCGCGGTGGTATGAATTATAATATATTTTTGATTATACCTGTTAGCGTTTAAATTAAATTAAGTAAATAAAATTTTTAAATAAAAATTTTGGTCGAATATTTTTATTATTGCATATGCGCAAACATTGGATTTTTTCCCTGTCGGGAGTCAAAGATATTTTTTAACAGATTTTTAATTATCTCAATAGAGACGAAGTTGGAATATTTATTGTAGGAGAACCGGGAAGTTCATCTTCAGAACTAGTACAGTTCGAAAACGTTCCATCAAATATAAATGTGAAGTGGAAGAAACAAAGTTTTTTGTTACCAAAATTTTTATTTTGGTAACAAAAAATTTTTAAAAATTTTATTTACTTAATTATTATGGATTTCCACAGTGTTAGTAAAAATAATTTCAACGAATTGAAATTAGTTTCTTTTTTTTTTAATATTCCAATACATGACTACGTAGGTACAAGTATAATGTTTTGTTCTATCTGAATTATATTTATCATAGACACATAGAATTATAATGTACAGAAGCCGCGTGTAGTACAAATTTCGAATTCAAATGTATGCCAAGTTTTTTTTAAATGTGTGTGTGAGGCGGTAGATTGGTTGGTCTACGTATTATGTAGGTGTGCATATCGGTAAGTGTACGTACGTATACTAGAAATTCGTCTGTTTCAGCGTAGTTTTAGTTGGCATACATTAATTGCGTTGACTAGGTATTTGTATCATATATAATGTAAGCATAGACACATGAACCCTCGAAATATTTCTTTGGTAGAGAGTATTCTTCAGTTATGGTAAGGTGAGGAAAGGTGTTGGAACTCCGGAGAATAACGATTTATAACATTCCTGGACCAAGGGACGGACAGACGGACGACAAAGTTGCCAATAATTTATCATTCGCAACAATAGAAAGTCTATCGAGGCGTTAAATTTAAAAAGCATATACAGCAGGTAGTACCACCACGGGAAGTTTGTTAGAATCTTATGTTATATCTGCCACAAGAGACCAAAGTAGGGATCAGTACCGTGTATAATTTATTATCATTTTCGATGTAACGTAGGTAAGGTAGTATATATTATTTATACCTATTAACTCCAAGTTACACAATAGAAGATGATATCCTTTGTAAGGAAAAAAAAGAAATGACTTCAAACGAACGAAACTACATTGTCACAAAATAAAATACATATATACCTACATATTACACATTCACAAAAGATTATAAAAATATATATTGTGTGTATTGCAAAACCTATGTTTCTGAAAATGTGTGATCTTAAACAGCATTTCTTTACACAAGAACATTGCTCTGCTACTTCTACTGTTCTAATGCTATCTATTGAGTAGCATAAACAATTAAGATCGGGGAGGAGCTGCTATATTAGAAATTAATAATAAAAACCACCACAATCTTAAACCAAGTGTTCAAACAATGACTAAAGTAAACGTACAGTTAAAATATTTTGATTTCATAAAATTTTCAGAATTGTGTCGCTTGACGGAATTAGATTTGAATAAAAAAGTATTTTAAAAATTCAGCCTATGCTACCACCACCGCCTCTGGTTTTGCCAAGTGAATGTCTTGGAGGCTTCCATTAAATTTCTTAAGGTCGCAGTCCTGTACCACGTGTTGCAGACTGCTCAGCTCAGGATTATATTTCCTTAACCACCACCACAGTAAGTTATTGCAGAAGCCTTAAAAACAGAGGTGGTGAACTGTATCCTAAAATCTGATATAAAACCATAAGAAAAATAAAATAAGTAGCCCCATATCGTCCATAACAAATAGTCCATAACCCATTGTTTAGTTGGGTGCATATATACACAAATAATTAAATACCTATTTATCCCTTTTTCTACCCTCCTTCCTTTCCTATTTCTTGCCTTGGCCTGAAAACGACCTATCTAGCGTCGTTAACGCAAAAAAGAAGATGTGGTACAGTTCCGATTTATATTCCTGGGTTCGATCCCCAGCAGAGGTGAAATTATTTAAATTGATTTTTCTCACGCTAATATTGCTTCTCTGGGATGGAAACACTGGTTAGTTGGAAGAAATTGCCATATGGCAATAAACTCGCCACTTGCCCAGGGTGCAAGGAAGTGTTTAAAAAAAATAAAAATATTAAAAGAACATTATTGCGTGTAATTTCTCAAAAAAAAATCTCATAATAACTCATCTTGACAAACTTACTGCACCGCTGTATGTGAAAAAATATAAATTTTCTCAATTTCCGCATAATTTAACTTCAGTGAAGTTAAATTAAAACTTTCAAACGACGTGAATGTGGTGAAAACGTGAACACAGAACCAGAACAAAAAAATATTGATGTAAGGTAATTTCCATTATCCTTTATCTTTCCACCATGTGCATTACACGTAACCCAATTTTTTTTAATAATAATTATATAAATACTATTTATTTGATATGCAGTTTCATGGAGAATCGTCTATTTTGAAAACTTTAAATACAACTAAGAATTATTTTCAATATAAAAAAGATATTCTCAATAACCATGCCCTTGTAATTGTAAAAGATATTTGTTGAGTTATATAAGATAAAGGAACTACAATGCACTCCAAATTTGTATTCTGAAATTGTTAAGGTAAATCGAATTTGAACTTTTACAGCAACTGGTCTTTGAACTTTTACAGCAACAACATAATATTGTACAATACCTACATATTTCTACATCGTAAACATGAAAATAGGTATATACAATAAAAAATAGGTACAAAAAAGCTGACGAAATTCCACGGAGATATTCACACAAACAAAATTTAACGAAAACATTCGGTTAGGTATATCTGCAAAAAAATACAAATTACAAATATAAGAAAGAAACATACACATTAAATATACATATTATAAATATAAGAAAGGAAAACACACATTATAAATGTAAGAAAGAAAAAACATTATAAAACTCGAAAAAAATTGTAAAATGCAAAATACAAAACTGCTAAATTTTTCAATCAATTTGACTAAGTATAACATTCAATTTTTTTTATTTTTTTATTTTGTATTTAAGAAACACAGAGAAATTGACATTAAAAAATACAAAATATATAAATACAAAATAACATGTAAGGTCAACTCTACAATTACGAGTGCCTGCACCATGTTATATTAAAATACCTATAAGGTTGTAGGAGGAGAAAAAGGGGACAAATTCAAGGACCACAGTTGACTCCAGGATTGCTCTTGCGAATATATTATAATATCTTTACTCAATTGCTTAAATTTTGCATATTTTAAATTAAAAATGTCCAAGTCAGTCAAAAGTCTATTGTAGTCATCACAAATTCTACGGATTATTTCATTCTTGCCAAGGTTTGTACGAAATGGTGAAATTGCAAATACATTATGTTGTCTACTATTAAACGATTGTACTCTAAAATAAATTAATTCAAGTAAGTCAGGACAGTCTATTAAATTATGTAAGATTTTGTACAGAAATAAAATTCCACTGAGAGTTCTACGATCACTTAAAGAACCAATTTTATAATGCAAAGCGCCAATGTTGTAATTTAAAAACCTATTATATGTTCTATAATTTAAGAACTTTAAAAACTTGTTCTGAATCCGTTCTATACGAAGAATATGAATATTTTATAATATTTTTAATACAATATTATGTTAAGTATTTTTGGATATTTTACGTAGTAGAATTCCATTTTAAATTATACTAAAATATGTTTTAAATTCTACGAATATTTTTTTAATTCGTCGATAGCCATGGTCAGTATCTACAAACAAAGTAGTAGTACTTTGTTAGTAGTAGTACAAAGTAGTAGTACTTTGTTAGTAGTAGTACAAAGTAGTAGATACTGACCAATCAAAAAAACTGTAAGTTCAACCCTTTACTTATATAACCCAACAGAAACTCCACGCCGTCATAGTCTTGAAGATGCCCTAACAAGGCGAAATAGCTATCGACGAATTAAAAAATATACGTAGAATTTAAAACATGTTTTATTTTTAGTACAATATTATGTGTAAAGTATGTCGCTGAATTAATTTGTAAGTGTATCTTTTAAGTTATTGCGATAAGGTTATTTTAATAATCTCTTTTTTTGTACTTTACTCATTTAGTACATAATCTGAACAATTTATATCTCCGTTATTACATAACCTTTAATAGGGTGTGAAATAATTTCAAAAAGATTCAGAAGAATTGCCTCGTAAAGAATAGTAATTTCTAGAAAAGAAATCATATCGACTAGGTCAATGGAAATAGAGAGCAATTATCAAATAAATCAAAAGTTTGGGATGCCTTAAATTCGTCAACATTTCATAAGCTTCGATAATGATGCTTGACACATTCCTAAAACGAATGGCGTTTTTCCATATAACGTCAAAATATTTTTAAATAAATAAATTTATGTAGGTATATAGGTATAATAATATTATGCATAATATTTACTTGAAAATAAATCACAAGTCTCCTTTCCTTTTTCTCTCTTGGGAGTTGTAAATATTTTATAAGAATTACATATAGAGCGATGAAGGATCTCCTAAATCTAATAAACGACACAATAAATGTCATTTTTCCTTACAGGGTACTATGTTTGAATTTGCAAGACTGATATATGAAAATGAAAAGTGTGCGAATATTACTTATATACTTAAAATATGTGGGCGGTTGTTTGCCTGCCGTAAAATACACAATATACCTACACTTTAGTGATGAGCAAATGCAAGACCGAATGCAAATACTAACATAGTCGGTCTTCATGGCTCGATTGGTTAGGTATTCAAAGGTCCCGGGTTCGATTCCCGGTGGAGACATAGTTTTTAATTGTTTTTCAGTCTAGATCTGTAAGACGATTAATATCGTAAGTCTCCAGAATGTGGCAAATTGTTATTGGGTGGGTGTTAAATTAATATTTGATATAGTAGGTACAGCTGTTAGTCGCCCGAGAGGTAATATAAAATAACAATAGTAAAATAGTTTGCGGTCTGCACACTTGTATTAAAAACGACTGCAACTATGCGAGCTAAGCTAAACTAACTTAGCTTAACTTTTGGTCTGTAACCGGCTTTAGTCGGTCTTGCTATTTTTTTTATTAAAATTCAGTAATTACAATTAAATATAACAGTAAACACAAATTTATAGTATTATCTCGATAGTGCGTAATTAATTGCTACTTTTTAACTAAAAATAAATAAGTGTATAATATTTTGCGACACCACAATACTCTTGTATTTAGTCTTGCATGACTCTTGGTATTGTAAAGCCTGGTCTTTGTAGTGAAACACAAAGAAACAAGACAGATCATCACTACTTCTCATAAAAGCGTCAATAAATAAAATTATTTATGTTCGGTGTTTTAAATGACAAATTTTTACTGTCACTGTAAATTTCAGTATTCAAATTTAAATCATGTTATCGATGATATTCAACTGAAGCCGTAAATCAATCTGTCATTCATAAAATCACGCCATGCCCCTTTCGGAGTAGGTAGGCAGAGATAACAGATAACCGTGTGCCACAATGCCCACAATTATATGTTTGCAATTGATCACATCTCTACATGTTCTGCATTACCTTTGAAACATCCATAGACTATCCAGGTAGTCTCGCAGTCAATGAATTACTTCAGTAACGGTGTCAGAAGATAATTTTTATATTTTGTAAATTATGTGGACGAGAAACCAAAGAATTTGATAACATTTACAACTGATGACAAAAAAAAACACAATTGTACAGAGTACAAACAGTTATGGTCAAATAATGCAAACACAAGGATTAAAAAACAATTAGTAAAATAAAAATACATATCTACAAGAAAACACAAACCAAAATGAAATATTGGATTAGCTAATATCGTTGCAAACTATGACTAATCAGAAAAAATGGCAGTAAACATATGATGGACTTAGAGTCATAAAACTAGTGGATCAGAAATTCATCGGAAGTTTTATTGCACCATGTCTTCATAATTATACAACCGAGACTAGACAGTCGGCTTTTCATCAAAAGCAACACAATTCACTATAGTAGGTACATAAAGGTATTTGATAATATTATGTATAAACATGAAGTTTACATAATTACACACAGATATGTTATGTGGTATAATTTAGTTGGCATGCTTCAATATAATGTGCTTCGCGTTTCAGAAACAATTCATTGCACAATTAAAAAAATATTTATTTTGAAATAAAGAAACACGGATGCACTTAAATAATTTAAGGATACGGCGTTGATAAGACAGAATACGAAACAACAAAGACAACAAAAGTATTGAATGCGTAGAAAAATGTAGATAAATGTCATAATTGTAAAAACACTCAAAATTAAAAACAAGGACGAATCATGTAATACAATAAACCTAGAAAAGAACGTGGTAATCATAATAAAAAATATATCTAATTATTGGGTAAAATTATAAAATATCATTCACATGGTCATGTCATCCCTTTCTGGGACGGCCCCTGCTATTCACACCATCTCTTACACTCATGTATATTTTTTTTGGTCAGTCGTTCATCATTCATTCTTTCAATATGTCCAAATTTTAAGTTTATTCTATAGATACTACCACGGGAATTGCTCAGAAGAACTTGCATCTTTGGTCCCTCCTCCACCAACTCGCAACAGAGTCACTCGCTTCACTCAATCGCAGCATCCATTCACAGTGGACCTTCAACATATACGAACAAGTCGCTTCTCGAACTCCTTTATTAATACAGCAGCCCGACTGTGGAACGATCTTCCGAATTCTGTGTTTCCATCTTCGTACAACCCGGGTCTTTTTAAAATCCGAATTAATAAACTCTTTTCTAGATTGCAAACCCTCCTAATAGCTGGAAGAGTAAATCCTAATAGCTGGCGTCCCCTACGTAGACATGTTAAAAAAAAAATCGCCTCAAGGAATTCACATTCATTTTACTTATAATACTCTTCTTTATCTTTCATTCTCTCCTTATATGTCCTCATTTTTCATTCTATCATATATCGTTCTATTACATACTATTCTTAGTGATCTCATTTCCACAACATGTAAATATACCTAACATAATACAAAAGTTTTTTCTTCAAATTTCGTCATATTCTTCAATCTGCTGATCGTATCACATTAGCTATTCCCATTCATCCTCAGTTCCTCTTTTCAAATACAATCAGCAAGACTATGGATCACCTTAAGTGATGATATTATAACTTCGTCTCAATCGATTCAACTCTTTAAAAAAAATACTAAAGCTGTTATATCTCTCTAATAACTTTTAACTGACACCACTTCTCCATCTTCTTTCTCCTTGCAAAACCTCTATTGGTTCGAAGAAATTGCCTTATGGCAATAAATCCGGCATTGTGCACATTATTGTAGGTACATGAAGTTAAATAAAATAAAATTATTACTAACCAAATTTGGACGGGTTAAGATCAATTATAAATTTAAGTGCAATCCTAAAAGAGAAAAATCCCTCATTCGAGAGGAACTGTAGCGAGACGGTTAAAATATAAATACCTACAAAAAAACAATAAAGTTCTGAAAATCTAGAACACCAGACACAGACTGGATCGATGGTACATCTCAACATAAACTTTATATACTAACAGAAACTATACTTAATAGTTTCGCTGTTAGTAGTAGTTCCTAATTTATTTTAAATTGTCAATACTGACGGTATTTATAGTGTAGAGCTCCAGTATACTAGTTTTATCTTAAATCAAACAATATTTATTATGTTTCTAAATATGTATTTTCCTTGTATCAAAACGTCCGTTTCGGCTGACTATGCCATTATTAATAGCCCAGTTGATAAAGGCTAAGTCAGCAGAAACGGTCTACAACTATAATCAATTTGGTTTGATTAAAATAACCTAGCAAAATAGTTTCTGTTCTAAAATTCAAGGTTAAATCACAAAAGATACTTTTCCAAATCTAAGTTAAAAAGCCTTTCAAATTATTACTTTAATGCACTAATTACAGCAATGATTAAAGAATCGGCAAATAACTTGAGGAATCGTGTAGTGTGCAAATTTAGTTATTTTTTGCTTAGTATGTGCAAACCACCCCTCTCGGCGACGAAAATTCTCAAGCTACTTTTTAGTCGGTAACTATACAGACAACACTTTGTAACTCATTTCCAAATATTTTGGTTATATGAATAAAACTGATAGTGATTTTAACCAAACCTGGCCCACGGTTAGGCAGGTATGTATATAATGTTATAATGGACTACCTACCCCGATCCCAATTATATAGGTATAGAAGACTACCCTCCCAATCCCAATTATATAGGTAGGTATAGGATGGGTAAGATAGTAAAATAGTCGACATGGACGTAATATTGACTTCATCGATCATGGGTGGGCTTTGATTTGCAATAAGAAACCAAAATTATATTTGTTTGATTTATTTATAGATACCTACATAGTTTCATCGTGCATTCGTGCGGTATAACACAAGATTACATTTTTGACAAGATTATTCTGAAAATAACAGAGAAAAATGTTATTTCAATCGAATATTTTTATTATTGCATATGCGCAAACATTGGATTTTTTCCCTGTCGGGAGCCGAAGATATTTTTTATCAGATATTAGAAGTATTACAATAAATAAATAAATAAATAAATAAATATATAGAACATTCAAAATTGAATTGAATTGATAGGGATCTCATTAAAAAGGCATAAGTGATCACGTAAACCAGCCGATGACAGGTCGTAAGCCCTGTAGGTGCCTTGATTTCCCGGTTCTCCTACAGTAAATATTCCAACTTCGTCTCTATTGAGATAATTAAAAATCTGTTAAGAAATCTGTTAAAAAATCTGTTATTTCAATATTATGATGGCAAGAAAAAAGTGGATTCGAAAGCAACCAGAAAATCAATAAAATGGTAAGATCGATATAGAATAAGGAGAAATTATACATCAACACCCATAGCAAGTTAGGCAAAAGATCCGACCGCCGAAAAGCTGTTTGCAAATTTCATAGATAAACTCTCGTTTGGAACACCTTGAACATCTAGAGATATTCTTTTTCATTTTATACGATAACCCATACTAACACCTCTTCCATTAGGTAGTTGGCATGCTGATGCCTCCCCGGAGTTGTTATCTGACACAGTTCTAGGATATATTTTGTTTCGAAGCATTGAACATCAACATACGAATCTTGTGATAAATTCGATATGGAAACATTTACTAAAAAATGTACAAAATTGAATATATTGTAAGAACAACTAATACGAGCCGTTGAAATTTGATTGTAATGCACGATGCTTCATGTATTTCGCATCCACTAGTAAAACTAATAGTAACAAAATGATTGATAATAAATAGGCTGTCTGTATGTATGCATCGCTGTGCAACGTCACAAAGTATGTAAAGGCAGACACAGGGGCCATCCATACTGACAGAGCATACACCATACCGCCAATGAATATTATTTGTATTAACCGTGACCGCATTAGTCGCGGAGCTACCGACTGGCCGAGAGCTGACTAGAACTTGGATCATGAAACGGAACGGCGAGGTAAGGTAAGGTGAGGTGAGGTGAGGAAGGCAGCAAGGCAAGGTATGGTATGGTATGTAGAGGCAAGACAAGGCAGGGGAAGCGGCAAGTGGCGACCAGCAGTTACCACGAGCCGGACTGACAGACGCAATCCGCAACCCGTTTGTAGGTCACGCTCGATCGCCGCACACAACTTCGCTTCCGACACAAAACACATTTATTTATTCAGTGTATAGTATTGTACCTATATTATACGTCCAATAGAATGGATCAGATGTTTTTTGCATCTCTACTCATACCCAAAGATTCTTTAAATATCTGATCACCACGAAATACACAAACCCAAGTTCCTTGACATAACTAATATAATTGAGCTATTGATAAATCGAAAACGCATCAAGAGCGCTTTACGTACATTATGATACTTCACAAAAATCAATAAAAAGTAATGCAAAACTCACTTATAAAAATTGTCATTAAGAATAATTAAAGAGCGCTGTTTAATGATATTATAAAACGTTTAAGAGCACCCTTCGTTAATTGTTGACTCTACAAAACGAAGTGTAATATACTGAAAGTGTCGCGAATACAGTAAATATACCGCTTTACAGACGTCTAATACATTAAAATAGTAGATATACAAAGTCAACACCATCAAGCATACTACATAATCATCTCGTTCCGGAAACTTCAACCGGTACAGTTCATTAAAGAGAGGCGTCCAAGGCGTTTGAAATGCAGAAAAAAATACAAGGCATGCCGGTTAATGCTCAGCGAAGTAATTTAATGCGGGTCTGAAAATTAATTTAAAAAATAAAACCTCATATTTATCAGTCCAATCGTCGTTCTGATAGACCGTGCAATTAATATAATGGCAGGTTTGCCAACATTAAAAGTAGATCCGTGGAGTACGAGACGTCCAAGCAAGAGGCAACCGAGCGAGAAGGCTTTTCATGAAACAACACTTTTTACACTTTTTGCGATGGACACAGACAGAGTAGTGACCACGACCAAATAGCACCATCGGACAATGTAACAAACAACGTAATCGACATGGAACAACTATATGCCTCGGACACTACGTGGAACAAATAACGCAAACATTACATGTTTTTGTACTGCTAAACATAAAAATCCGCTACGAATTACAGCTGTGCCATCAGAAAATCATCTAGCATTGAGATCGTCTAGAGTAGAATAAAATACAGCAAATAAAACGGCTTACTTTCATCGCAGTTTTAGTATATTTTTTTAATTGATTGACGCCTACGACAAAAAAAATGCAAAATATCAAAACTACACGATAAAACACAAAAATAATTCGTGATATCGTATATGATTCAGTATTTTACACTCCTAAATTGCCTTTACTTTAATAAAATTAGTAAAGTATATGGTATATGGAGTGGTTACATACTAATTACATAATTTGTCAATGAACAACTATTATAAGTAATATTTCAATAGAACGCAATTACGTAAAACCCTCAAAATGAAAATGCTAATAAACACTAGGTTGAGGTGATGTTAAAATACGCAATTATAACTCTCAAATATTATTATATGTTAGTGGAGAAATGAATGTACAAAGTAAGAACCCAAAACATAATCATGTTCTTAGCAGTAAAACTCAAAATGTGTTAGAAAAGGATCAAACAATAAACTGATACTTAAATCCGTTTCGCTGGAGTCGACTTCAAAGCATGGATCCATTGAATAATTTCACAAACACAACTGGTGCTACGGTCATGTACGACTCCGCTGATGATAATGGATAATGTCAGCAATGGACCCATCTCACTCTAACTACATTTTGTCACTCTATCTTCTCAGCACGCCCGTGGCCTTGGTCTCCTGTCGCTGCACGGTGCAATTGCTGAGAGGGACTGAGAGGAAGGCGTGCGGGTCCCCACCTGGCTCAGACGAACAAAGAGGAGAGGTGACGTCACTGTCTGAAACCCCCCCCCCCTTCCATTGCCCTCCGCCCTCAGCATCCACACGACAGCCTCCAGCCAAACAACCGTAACACTTTAGATGTGACAAATGCAGGAAACGGCCGAGCAAAGTGCAGCCGAATACAAAATCATTAATCATATCTTTACTTCTACTACTTGTTGACAGTGGATAGTTATAATATATTTGCAATTGAGACCGCCACCATTTCAGATTTTCATACATTCATGCATACACATCAACATGATGTTATTATATTTGGGGCAAAAAAGATCCTCATATGTATATATTCATATGTATCTCGCTTACTATTTTTTTCGTAAATTACAATACTTTATCGAGGGAATAATTTAAAACTAGTTGCATGTAACACATGAGATCCAACTGTCTATAGCGATAGTATGTATAGTTGAAGAATAAAAATCAAACTATAAACCCATAAATCCAAATTAATGAAAATTTTAACACATGTTGGTATGTATGTCAAGATAGGACAGTATGGAGGTCAGTCCTCTTTTCCTTCCCGGAATATGAAAACAGCATGATGGTTCTGTATGTATGTTTGGATATTAAAATCCTATCAAACTATTAAGTCTTCTTACATATTGTGTATAGGCGACTGCCATATAAATTGTATGAAGCGATGTCGTCACTAAATTCAATTTTTATAAAAATTGTTAAAAAAAATTTGAGATGTACAAATACAATGTTAATATTTTTTATAGAAAATTAAATTATCTAGTTGGGGTGTTTCGGCTTTTTTCGATATTTTTAAAAAGTTTGGAAATATAGGCAGTTAAACTCATAAATTTATCATAAAAAAAATACATTTCTTAATAAAAAATGTTTGAGAAACCCTGGAATTTTTTTGAAAAAACTAATTTGAGATTTTGTATTTGTCTATGTTTGTACCAATTTTCAGCGTTCTAACTTTTATGGTTTCTGAGATATATGGAAAAATAAAATAAAAATTCAAAAGTTGATAACCCCTGACTGAAACAAAAATTCAAAATTTTGAGTAAAAAAGTTTTGTAGGCCTATAACTGTGTATATATTCTGAAATTTTGGGCTCTGTAAATTGAGCGGATCAAAAGTTATAAGGGGGGACGGACGGACACACACACACACACAGACACACACACACAGACACACACACACAGACACACACACACAGACACACAGACACACGAAATGTTCTACTCCGAATTCTGAGTAAATCCGTGTATGGAACATATATGCTGCGAAGCCTCTAAGTTGGTGTTTTTTTACTTCAAAGTTGGAAAAGCCGTGAAAAAAGTAGACCTCTCCATACAATTCTCGCGTATTCTGGCTTGAAACATTGTCGATATGTTAAGAGAACAAAGTTCTCCTGAACAAATCGACAGTTGGAATACACTTGGAAATAAACAATTAATTGTTCTAAAAAGTCATAACGAAATAAAATAAACATGTGAATATAACTTTGATCGTAGATAAACCTCAGGATGTGTTTATGGAAGACTAATCAGCATTATTAGATTGTGAAAAGTTTTTTATTCTAGATCATTTTTTTATCAGTTTGTCTTCAGTAAGAGCTGTTTAGCACACACTCGTTCCACATCTTTGTATTTCTGATTTAAAGTCAAAACTTACAAGCTAATTCACAGTTAGCTAGTAAACGGTTCAAATGGGAATTATGTTTGATATGACGTTTATACAACCATCAAGATTCTAAATTCTCATCCTTACCACATACCATACATGTACATACCTTCACTTTGGTATTCTGGCCATCTATATTATATATACCACGATTTGAATTTATTTTATTTGCCATATTTTTTTTGTGACGTAATATTTTTAGTAAATTGATACTCACGTGTTTCAGTTATGGTTGGAATGCACAGCCGTCCAGAGCTAGAAAACATCGAATAAAATAATTTAAAGCGATTTCAAGGTGATTTGATCACAACACGAAATAAATTCGGAAGAAAAATGACCTCAAATATGAGATATGTATGCCTCCGAAGAAATAGATAAGTAACAGTAAATAAATATAAATTATTGTATGTGCTGTTATGAATGCACATTATATAATTAGAAAAACATTCTTAAAAATTCTGACGGAAAAATTTGAAAAACATATTATATCGTACGAAAAGATCCACAAAAATATCAGAAGTCAAGAGCAGATCAGTTGATATAACAATACATTTTTATTGATCAATAAACGATTAAATAATATAATATTGTATCCGAATTGAGGATTTCCATTTCGATAATTTTATTACCCCAGAAAAGAAATATTATATATTTGCTGCATATTTTTATAAGATAAAATAAAATTTCATCTATGAATTATTTAAAATGAATACGGATTGAAAGTAGTTTTCTAAAAGTGTGGACAAGTAAGAACTCAAGCAGGAAATAAAGACAAAATTTGATGAGTTAATAAAAATAAATCCAACCTAACTTAATTAATTATATGCCCCTTTAACATTATTAATTATTGTGATTTCTTAATTGTGACATTTCCACATTTTAAGATCGCATTTAGGCGGTAGCCAAAAAGAAAAAGAGATCATATGAATCATGAGTCAGCATATAACTAAACATGGTAGGCACAGCGAAAACATTAATAATAGATAAAAGATATAAATAAAAGCGTGAAAATGATGACAAAGTCATGGGATTCATTAACTAGTGATCGTGCAGAAGTCGAAATTCAACCGTAATTTTTTATATCGTAAGTTTGAAAAGTCATAGGACCTGATCTATGATAAAAAAAATCATGTTTTCATTTATATAGTTTCACGGTAGATTATGTATTTTTATTTAACATGTTATGTATTTGAATTTATCTTTTCTTTATTTGTTAAAAATAAAACAACTGCGTTTGACATTGGCAGTATGAAAGTAAACAATCGATGGTTTGACGTTAAATATATTTTTTCTAATTTATTTTAGGTACTTGTAATTTGTAACACATTTAGATACATATGTATAAATTTTAGCTTTCTCCAATCTATCTCTAAATGAACTCTAACTATGCCAAATCTGTTTGCTAAAAAAGGGGTCCGAATTTTTCACTTCAGGTATTATAATGTCGCCGTTGTGAAAATATGAACTCGAGGGCGCTTTGAATAAGTTGCCAGTTCATGTTTTTGTAACCCTCGCGGAAGAGAAATGAAAGATCAAACGACAAAAGATCTAAGTATTATATCTTCTTCTTCAATGTGATATTGATAGATGCTTATTTTAGTATCGGTAGGTATTAGGAATCATATATCTAAAGTAATAAAGCAATCAAAATGTTAGTGTATGTGTGTGTGTATGTGTGTGTGTGTGTGTTTGTCTCACGCCTTCTGAAAAACCAAGAGCATCTAAAAATCTAATTTAAGTGCGAACATGTACCAGTATACCTGATGCAGTGTCACGCTAAAAAGAATGCGATAAAAATGCTGAATTTTAAAAATATTTAAATAATTATTTTTTTCATACAAAATTTTCCAAGTCATATCTGTCAAAAAAGTGTACATTTTGCACGCAAATATCTGTTAGTTTAAAAGTTAGAAGTAGGTATTTACACAAAAAAAATATATTTTGAAGTATAACTTAGCGTTTAAGTGAAAAACATGGTGAATATTTGGTATAATTATAATGTTTAACTTATTTTTAAAGTAAGCCTTTTGTACATAAACGCCGCCATTTTAATATCTTTTCATACAATATTTCATTTTCCCACCGAATGAATATGTTCTTGAAAATAATAAACCTTTGAAATAAATGTAATTATGAAATAATAAAATGAAACACAAGACATTACGGCAAGTTTTAAGACATATATTGTAAAAATGTGTTATTTATTAGTAAAGATATAGGCATAATAAAATTGCATAATTTTGTAAATAATATTTGATTTTTCTGACAATTTTCATTTTTATGGCATCGAACAAACCAATGTAGGTACCTACATATTCAAAAAATGTATCCGAACCATTCGATATTACTTATGTGTTCGAATCGTTTCCATGGCTACAGAAAGAATGTGATATTCAAATAAAATTTGTTAGGAATCGAATTTATTTAGAAGTTTGTTGTAGGTAGGTACCTACCTAATACTATTTACTTACAAATCAACAATAATATACCTATACTGATTTCCTATAGGAAAATTATTTTATTTATTTATTTATCAACCGTTTGTCCGATTATAATGAAACTTTGGTGAATTGTCGAGCGTATGCCCAGGATGGTTTTTGGATTTAAACTTTTTTCTTATTCTTCTTCTTCTTCGTGTATTTGGTCGTTTTACCTATGAAGGGGGAGTATCCTGGGAAAAGAAGGTCCGACTGTCCCTCCATCTCTTCACAGGTCTTCCAGGACGGGTTCTGCATATAAACTTTTTTCTTCTTTTTCTTCAACGTGTACTTGGTCATCTTACCTATGAAGATGAACTATCCTGGGAGATGAAGGTCCAATTTTCCTTCCATCTCTTCGCAGGTTTCTGGATTTAAACTTTTTTCTTCTTCTTCTTCATCGTCTATTTGGTCATTTTACCTTTGAAGGTGGACTAACCTGGGAGAAGAATGTCCAATTTTCCTTCCATCTCTTCGCAGGTATCTGGATTTAAACTTATTTCTTCTTCTTCTTCTTCATCGTGTATTTTTGCTCATTTTACCTATGAAGTTGGAGAATCCTGGGAGAAGAAGGTCCAACTGTCCTTCCATCTCTTCGCAGGTATGTGGGTTTAAACTTTTTTCTTCTTCTTCGTGTATTTAGTCATTTTACCTATTAAGTAGAGCATCCTGGGAAAAGAAGGTTCTTTCATCTCTTCGCGGTTCTTCCAGGATGGTTTCTGGATTTAAACTTTTCTTAACCGACTGATGGGACGGGATGTAATGAAGGGAAGGGAGGCAATAAAGGGCCTGAAGGGACGGGAGGTATAAAACTGCCTGAAGGGACGGAAGGTACTGAAGGGCCTGATGGGAAGGGACGTAATGAGGGATTAAAGGGACGGGAGGTACTGAAGGGCCTGAAGCGGCGGGTCCTGGAGTCTAATTCTTTTTCTTCTTAATTTTATGTAGACCTTTAGGGCAGTTTTTATACAAACTATTTCCTATTGTCTAAATCATCTTCTTCTTCTTTTATGTATACATTTGGGTCATTTTTTTATAAAAATTATTTCCTTTAGTCTAATTATTATTCTTCTTCATTTAAGTACGTAGACTTTTGGGAGAGTTTTAATACAAACTATTTCCAATAGTCTTATTCATTTTCTTTTATGTAGACCTTTTGGTCAGTATTTATACAAACTATTTCCAATAGTCTAAATATTCTTCTTCTTCTTTTTTGTAGACCTTTGGGTGAGCTTTTATACAATCTATTTCCAATAGTCTAATTCTTCTATTAGGTATATGTATTTTTACTTATTTTATGTAGACCATTGGAATAGTTTTTTATACAAACTATTTCTTATAGTCTTATACTTATTTTTCTCTTTTTTATTTAGTCTTTTGGGTTAGTTTTAAGTCTAATAGTCTATTGTGCAGAAATATTATTAACGATATGCACACTTGATGAAAATACATATGAAATGAATGGGATATGGGATGTGACGATATAACCTGCACTAGAATCTTTTCAATACTTTTGTTTAATTAAATTTAAACCATTTATATCATCCTATTTTGAATAATTTTCAACACCTAATATTTAAAGAATGGGGGTTGTGGCCATTACTGAACTCTTCACAACATTTATATTCAAATTAAAAACTATTTACTATAGTTCAAGTCTTCTTCTTCTTCGTTAATGAAGACTTTCAGTCAAATTGAGCAAAAATATAATGCACACTTGATGAAAAAATATAAAAACGAAT
The DNA here is from genome assembly GCA_963576475.1 of Molanna angustata. Lineage (NCBI taxonomy): Eukaryota > Metazoa > Arthropoda > Insecta > Trichoptera > Molannidae > Molanna > Molanna angustata. Next base: position 3,120,370 of record OY754968.1, on the reverse strand, counting down.
GGGATGTGACCAATACTAGATCTTTTCAGTACCTACGTTTGTTTAATCAAATTTTAACCACATCCCAACATCCAAAATTACTAAATTTTCAATAGGTACACATTACAATTTGTTTTCGATGATAATATTTAAAAATGGGGGTTGTGGCCAAACCAATCTCTTTACAACGTTGATAAACAGTCATATTTAAAACCATTACGCATAGTCCATGCGAGCAGAAATTGTATAAATATTATACTTCATTCACACTTTATAGCAATATATAAAAAAGAATGGGTTGTGGCCATCACTTGAACATTTTACAATACTTAAACTCAATCAAATTTCAAACCACTTTTCATAGTCTGATATTGCAAAATAATTGGGTGACAATATTATAAAAACGATTGCTTTTTCTTTCACAATTTTACATTCTTGGCCAACGGCGGGACATAAAAGCTAGTGATGAATAAAAACTAAGATACAGCGATAATGAACGGCTCTGAAATGGCAAAATATTGGTACGATGATGTCATGGATTTGAAGAAATTAACAATTCACCAGTTTAGTGCGCCAAATAACAATAATTACGATATGTTGGTATATTATCAACATATCCATAGGTAGGTAACTGCCTGCCAAAAAGGAATTGCTAATAATCGGATTGTACATTCAGATATAATCATTCTACCATAATCCTATAATTTTATAAAATCACGTCATTATTTTATTGAATTATATTTCTCAGAACATGTTCCTATATTATACTTAATATACATACATACATACCATCACGCCATGTCCCTTACGGGGTAGGCAGAGAGAACCGAACGCCATATCTTTCTATCCTGGCACACATTCATCGCCTCGTCAACATTCATGCATCGTCTCATACATGTTCGTCTATTGTACATGCTTCTAACATTTCCGTCTTTCAGAATATCGTTCACATGGTCGTGCCATCCCTTTCTTGGGCGGCCCCGGCCTCTCAATCCATTCCTATCCGCATTGTATATTTTCTTCGTCAGGCGTTCCTCATTCATTCTACCCATGTGGCCAAACCATCTCAGTGTGTTCACTTTCATTCTATTAATGATATCTTTCTTCATCTTACATTCTTTCCTTATGTTCTCATTTCTTACCCTGTCATACATCGTTCTATTGCAGATTCTTCTTAGCGATCTCATTTCAACAGCATTTATTCTGCTTTCGTGCGACTTCTGCCATGTCCAGGTTTCACTGGCATACGTCAATGTTGGCACTAAGATAGCGTTATGAATGGCAACTTTGGCAGCCTTTGATATGTTGCGATCATTCATAACTGGTCTCAGTGCTCCATTCACTCTGTTTCCTGCCATAACTCTTCTTTCGATATCCTTATCAAGTCGTCCATTCCGTTGAAACATGCTTCCCAGATATACATACTCGTCGACTTGCTCGAGCCATTCATTCTCTACTCTTATTTTACACGCTGTTCTGCTTTCACTCTTTTCAAAGACCATTACCTTTGATTTGCTGGCATTCATTCTCAGACCGTTCTCTATGCATCCTTCATATACCATGCTTACAAGATATTGTAACTCTTCCATACTTTCAGCTAACAGTACTTTGTCATCTGCATACATCAAATCACGCACTATTACATTACTCAGTTTCAGACCCTTGCTTTCATCCTTAAGGGCTCTTATACAGAAGTCAATGTACAGGTTGAAGAGCCATGGAGACAGCACGCATCCCTGTATAACGCCATTATTTATCGAGAACCACGATGTTACTGTGTCGTTGACACGAACACATGCTTCGCTGTTCTCATATAATGACGCGATTGCGCGTATCAGCTTACTCTTCACTCCATACGCTGATAGTATATCCCATAGTTTCTCTCTAATAACTTTATCATAGGCCTTTTCTAGGTCTATAAAGGCACAGAACAGTTTCTGGTTTTTATCCAGAACCTTCTCTGTGACCATTCTTAGAGAAAAAATTTGGTCTATACATCCTCTGCCGCCCACAAACGCTCCTTGGACATCCCATATCTTGCATTCCGTAACCTTTCGTACTCTTTGATCCAGGATCCTTGCGTACAAGACTCAAATAAGATCCTTGCGTACAAGACCATTAATAATACTAAAATTTTCTTTCTTGATTATACCTACCACAAGTAAATAATAAAAAAAATACATAAATAACCATACCTATTTTACACAATAATAAATAAAATCGGCAAGAATCAACAGAAAATATTACATATTTTTTTTTACGACTTGAACGATGCGCAGCCCGCCTCAGTCCATGGTTGGCCACAATACACAAGTCAAAATCATCTACAACGAGTGGGTTATGGCCAACGCTATACTCTCCACTGCCAATTCTTTCCACATAGTAGGTATTCTAATTTTGTATGGAAAATTTTCAGCATTTTTATGAAGAGTTTGTCCAATATTTTTTTTATTTAAATATTTTATTATTAGACTTGATATTTCTTCAATGCCATTTTATGAAATTGATGTGCCTTTTTACTAATTTAAAAATAAAAATTTTAAGTTTCCTGAGCTTGGGGTCATTTTGAAATATTTGACTGTTAAAAAAAATGAGTAGCACTGATCTGATATCCTTAAAAAGCTTATGGTCTAAGTGAGAATTAGATATACATATTTTCAAAATTTGAAAAGAATTGAATGAGTACTTTAGTTTATAATCGATAAAGTAAAATAAGCACGTCGTATGTACCACATAGTAAGTACTTACACAGCACACATATACATTGTGACGAAACTTTCAGAATACAATCTCAGCATGATACTAGTTGATAATTTGCAATAAAAAAATAGCCTTAAAAATTGCGAAATCATAAATCCCGACTATATCCCCTTGGGTTAGTGAGGAGTAATAAGTAGATAACCCGATGAACCGCGAAGCTCAGACATGAACGGTCGACAAGACAAAGAAATAGGTATTCAAAATATAAATAAAGAGATAGGTACCTGACAGAGATTTAACACAGGAATGTATGAAAAGTGAAACTGCAACAAGCATGATATTACAGCATGAGCCGGCATACACTGCTGGTCCAACGTTGCAAAAAAATGGTGCAAGATCGCTGCACGACCGACTGATGACGTCACGACACGGACGAGACACGAATGATGGAAATGATCTATCCCGAAAGACCAATCAACTCGACAACCTGTTTTAATTTTAATGCAGCGATGGCCAGAGTCGGGTGCAAATTATGTACATCTCCACGAAACAATATACATACATCTCCGTGAAATAAGATATCTCCGTTTGTGACGAGAGGATCAAATAAAACACACGAAAACTACAGATCACAAGATACGATATGTTGTTTTTTTTTTAATTATTTATTCATAGGGAAAATAACCTTTTTTATTAGCTTATATGGCATTCCACACAATCATTAGAATGATTTCTGTAAAGTATAAAAATGTTATCAAATTATTTACAGCCAGTTTCATAAAAATTAAAGGAGACTTAATGTCGACTTAAAAAAAATGCGTTTCATAACAACAAAATGTCACTTAAAGTTCACTTAAATCTAAAGTCCAGTGTCTTCGTACTTTAATCACTAAAGTCTTCTTTAAGAGGAGTTCATTTTTTTATCACTAGAGTGTGCTGCTATATGACAACGTTCAAGTCATTTGTCAATTCTTGTTGATGTCAATATTGTCAATTGAATGTTAACGATCATGTACATTATTACTTGCTAATATTCAATATTTTTATTATTATTTAAACCATTTTTATAAATGATTAAACAAAATGATGTTTCCACCTTCTAGCTAATTAGAAGATGCGCACGGTGATACTGTGACACGGCAGTGAAAAGTGTATAGGAAAAGAATCGACCACATGGAAAAGTACAATTAAGGAGAACTTTTTGATAGGTTTCGATTCCATAAACATGTCCTATTCATCAAGAATCTATTTAATGACAGAAATCACATATTACATGGTAGTAGACAGAAAGATTTACCAATGCTTTGAGTTATGTTTCCAAAGATTTGGATAGCAATATTGCCAACTTTTAGGTATTTTGGTGACAATCCTCACTTTCGCTAAAGGACGCGTCATTATCTAAAGTAATAAAGCAATCAAAATGTTAGTGTCTGTGTGTGTGTGTGTTTGTCTCACGCCTTCTGAAAAACCAAGAGCATCTAAAAATCTAATTTAAGTGCGAACATGTACCAGTATACCTGATGCAGTGTCACGCTAAAAAGAATGCGATAAAAATGCTGAATTTTAAAAATATTTAAATAATTATTTTTTTCATACAAAATTTTCCAAATCATATCTGTCAAAAAAGTGTACATTTTGCACGCAAATATCTGTTAGTTTAAAAGTTAGAAGTAGGTATTTACACAAAAAAAATATATTTTGAAGTATAACTTAGCGTTTAAGTGAAAAACATGGTGAATATTTGGTATAATTATAATGTTTAACTTATTTTTAAAGTAAGCCTTTTGTACATAAACGCCGCCATTTTAATATCTTTTCATACAATATTTCATTTTCCCACCGAATGAATATGTTCTTGAAAATAAAAAACCTTTGAAATAAATGTAATTATGAAATAATAAAATGAAACACAAGACATTACGGCAAGTTTTAAGACATATATTGTAAAAATGTGTTATTTATTAGTAAAGATATAGGCATAATAAAATTGCATAATTTGTAAATAATATTTGATTTTTCTGACAATTTTCATTTTTATGGCATCGAACAAACCAATGTAGGTACCTACATATTCAAAAAATGTATCCGAACCATTCGATATTACTTACGTGTTCGAATCGTTTCCATGGCTACAGAAAGAATGTGATATTCAAACAAAATTTGTTAGGAATCAAATTTATTTAGAAGGTTGTTGTAGGTAGGTACCTACCTAATACTATTTACTTACAAATCAACAATAATATACCTATACTGATTTCCTATAGGAAAATTATTTTATTTATTTATTTATCAACCGTTTGTCCGATTATAATGAAACTTTGGTGAATTGTCGAGCGTATGCCCAGGATGGTTTTTGGATTTAAACTTTTTTCTTATTCTTCTTCGTGTATTTGGTCGTTTTACCTATGAAGGGGGAGTATCCTGGGAAAAGAAGGTCCGACTGTCCCTCCATCTCTTCACAGGTCTTCCAGGACGGGTTCTGCATATAAACTTTTTTCTTCTTTTTCTTCAACGTGTACTTGGTCATCTTACCTATGAAGATGAACTATCCTGGGAGATGAAGGTCCAATTTTCCTTCTATCTCTTCGCAGGTTTCTGGATTTAAACTTTTTTCTTCTTCTTCTTCATCGTCTATTTGGTCATTTTACCTTTGAAGGTGGACTAACCTGGGAGAAGAATGTCAAATTTTCCTTCCATCTCTTCGCAGGTATCTGGATTTAAACTTATTTCTTCTTCTTCATCGTGTATTTTTGGTCATTTTACCTATGAAGTTGGAGAATCCTGGGAGAAGAAGGTCCAACTGTCCTTCCATCTCTTCGCAGGTATCTGGGTTTAAACTTTTTTCTTCTTCTTCGTGTATTTAGTCATTTTACCTATTAAGTAGAGCATCCTGGGAAAAGAAGGTTCTTTCATCTCTTCGCGGTTCTTCCAGGATGGTTTCTGGATTTAAACTTTTCTTAGCCGACTGATGGGACGGGATGTAATGAAGGGAAGGGAGGCACTAAAGGGCCTGAAGGGACGGGAGGTATAAAACTGCCTGAAGGGACGGAAGGTAGTGAAGGGTCTGATGGGAAGGGACGTAATGAGGGATTAAAGGGACGGGAGGTACTGAAGGGCCTGAAGCGGCGGGTCCTGGAGTCTATTTCTTTTTCTTCTTAATTTTATGTAGACCTTTATCGGATTGTAGAATTAATATCGGATATTGATAATAGCTATAGTGTAAAGGAGATCGAATGTGATACGGTCAACGAATGTAATAATGAATTAAGTATTGAACATAATACGAATGGTGCGCTTGTTGTTTTACAACAGAATATTAGGAGCATGAGAAAGAATTTTGATCAATTTTTGGTTCATTTAAATTTGTTGCGTGTTAAACCTGATGTTATAATATTGACTGAGGCACATTTAAAAAATGAAAACACTGCATACAACATACCGAATTATAACTATTATTGCACTGAACATACAATAAACAAATGCAGTGGTGTAGTTTTATTTGTAGCAAATAAATATTCGGTGAGTGTTTTTGAATTGACCAATATAAATCGAACGAATTGTCTACTTATACAATTTGACATAGGACAAATTAACTATAATATCTATGCAATATATCGGACACACGAATCAAACATATCGGATTTTTGTGAAAGCCTTCATAATGTTCTGTCGCGAAATAAATGCAGGAATATCTTGGTAGCAGGAGATATTAACATTAACGTATCTAAAAATTATATACACAGGGAAAAGGATGAATATATTGACACTCTTAGTTCTCTTAACTATAAACTATGTACCACATTATATACTAGGGAGGTAGAGAGACAGACTCCCTCTTGTTTAGACCATTTCTGGACGAATACCTCTCTTAGTAAACTTTCTAACATTAAAACATTAGTATGGAGAAATGGTATAACTGATCACCACGCTGGTATATATATACAAAGTCAATGTCATAAAAATATAAACAGTATACCAATAATTAAAAAACGAATAAATTTTGATGAACTCAAGTCCACTCTTGCTGGTGAAGCCTGGAATACAACCTTTAATTCATGGAACGCTGACGAATGTGCACTAAACTTTCATAAAACACTTAGCTTACACATTACCCAGGCAGAATGTTTGGAGGGGGTTACTCCGAGAAAATCTAAATACAGAATAATTAAACCGTGGATTACTTTTGGCATAATTGTCTCAATAAGACAGAAAGATAAATTATATAAATTGATGAAAAGATTCCCTAATGATCATAACCGTAAACATAAATTTAGAGAGTACAAAAATCTTCTTACGCTGTTAGTAAAAAAATCAAAAATTTCATATTACTCAAAAAAAATATCGCAATACAATAGTAATAATAACACCAAAAAAGTGTGGTGTACTATCAATGAAATTATAAATAAAAAACGTAGGCGAGTTGATATCCGCGAAATCCAACATAACGATTCAGTGTTGAACGTGCAAGAGTCTCCTAAGGAGGTTGCTAATATTTTTAATAATTATTTTGCTAAAGTCGGAGAGCTTCTAGCGAAAACAATCGGTCCGCAACAAGTAGGAGAAACTCATGAAAATCAATTGTCAATGGTTACTAAACTTAGCAATTTCCAATGTATAAATGAGGAAACAATCATTAAAATCATTAAAGGTATGAAAGGCGGATCTTCTCCTGGTTTTGATAATGTCACGGTAGAAATTCTTAAGCAAAACGTAGATAATATTAAGTCTCCACTGACACATATTATCAATATCAGTTTGAATAGTGGAGTTTTTCCCGATGTATATAAAAACACTCAGGTGATACCATTGTTTAAATCAGGCGATCCAAGACAGGTAGGAAATTACAGACCAATCTCTCTGACATCTAATATAGCAAAAATATACGAAAAAGTTATAAAGACACAACTGACAAGCTTCCTCAATTCGGAAAATATAATTAGCAATGGACAATTTGGATTCAGAGAGAATATGGGCACCGAGGACGCTCTGGCAAATTTAACTTCAGACATATATAAAGTACTGGACTCAGGTAGGAAATGTCTGGGTGTATTTGTAGACCTACGTAAGGCGTTTGATAGTCTGAGTCACACTAAGATAATACAAAAGATAAATGACGTCGGTATTCACGGAGTTGCAAAAAAGTGGTTAGAAAGTTATCTTTTAAATAGACAGCAACGTGTTAAGATCGGGAACCATCTCAGCAACAGTCAAACTCCCACATTCGGGGTGCCTCAAGGCACGGTTTTGGGACCGATTCTTTTTATTTTATACGTAAATCAAATATTTAAAATAGGTCTTACATCTACGATACTATCATATGCAGATGATACTGTCCTACTTGTGGAGGGTGAATCCTGGTCACAGATATCTAAAAAAGCTAGTTCTGATATTTCTCAACTGAAAATGTGGTTTGATAAAAATTTGCTATCACTCAATGTTGATAAGACTGTCTTTGTTCCTTTTGTTCATCAACATAAATCATTACCAACAGATATAAAAATTACAATACACAATAATCAATGTTCGGCATCTTCTGACTCTTGTGACTCGTGTAATACCCTTTTGAAGGTTGAGCAGGTTAAATACCTAGGAGTGATTGTGGACTGCCTCGTTAAATGGAAGGAACACATAAGTTGTGTTACTGAACGCATAAGAAAAATGTATTATATATTTTATAACTTACGAGACATGTTAGACAAAAAAACAATAACATCTGTCTATTATGCGTTCGTACACTCAATCCTGCGCTACGGAATAATAGCATGGGGAGGAGCTTATGTGACCACCTTATGTCCTTTATATATAGCCCAGAGAAGTGTCTTAAAAATAATCCTCAGAAAACCACGTGACTACAGTACTAGCCAATTGTACAGTGAACTGCCTGTCCCTTCGGTACAGAATATATACAAGAAAGTGGCTATCTGTCAGGTGGTCAAAGAGTTGATTGTTAATGGGGCAAATAATGACATATTGTATGTAACTCCTAGACTACAACTTGAGGGCTATATAAGACTCCCCATGAGGTTAACGAAGTTGGGGCAGAGCCATTATTCATTCATGGGTGTAAAATGGTACAATGCACTGGATAAAAATATAAAAATAAATAATACTGACAACTTGTCAACTTTTAAAAAAAAGTTAAAATAATTTTCCTCCTCATTGTGCCATATGAATGTATTAATTTTGGTGTATTGTATTGTGTGTGCGAGTATATCTTTATTGATTGTTAGCTTTTTTTTGTTTATTTTTCCACGTTTGTAAATTAAAATAATGTATATTTTTTTATGAACTCTTTCTATGTATTTTATGTATCTTGTTAAATTTAAGTGTTGTGAACTCCTCCCCGAAGCACAAGGTTTCCTTCTTTTCGGGGAGAATTTCAAATTTATTTGTGATGTATATATATATTTTTTTATAATATGTCAAAATGTATCCTTTTTATACTTTCTTATTAATAAAATTTACTTACTTACTTACTTACTTACTTACTTTAGGGCAGTTTTTATACAAACTATTTCCTATTGTCTAATTCATCTTCTTCTTCTTTTATGTATACATTTGGGTCATTTTTTTATAAAAATTATTTCCTTTAGTCTAATTATTATTCTTCTTCATTTAAGTACGTAGACTTTTGGGAGAGTTTTAATACAAACTATTTCCAATAGTCTTATTCATTTTCTTTTATGTAGACCTTTGGGTGAGCTTTTATACAATCTATTTCCAATAGTCTAATTCTTCTATTAGGTATATGTATTTTTACTTATTTTATGTAGACCATTGGAATAGTTTTTTATACAAACTATTTCTTATAGTCTTATACTTATTTTTCTCTTTTTTATTTAGTCTTTTGGGTTAGTTTTAAGTATAATAGTCTATTGTGCAGAAATATTATTAACGATATGCACACTTGATGAAAATACATATGAAATGAATGGGATATGGGATGTGACGATATAACCTGCACTAGAATCTTTTCAATACTTTTGTTTAATTAAATTTAAACCATTTATATCATTCTATTTTGAATAATTTTCAACACCTAATATTTAAAGAATGGGGGTTGTGGCCATTACTGAACTCTTCGCAACATTTATATTCAAATTAAAAACTATTTACTATAGTTCAAGTCTTCTTCTTCTTCGTTAATGAAGACTTTCAGTCAAATTGAGCACAAATATAATGCACACTTGATGAAAAAATATAAAAACGAATGGGATGTGACCAATACTAGATCTTTTCAGTACCTACGTTTGTTTAATCAAATTTTAACCACATCCCAACATCCAAAATTACTAAATTTTCAATAGGTACACATTACAATTTGTTTTCGATGATAATATTTAAAAATGGGGGTTGTGGCCAAACCAATCTCTTTACAACGTTGATAAACAGTCATATTTAAAACCATTACGCATAGTCCATGCGAGCAGAAATTGTATAAATATTATACTTCATTCACACTTTATAGCAATATATAAAAAAGAATGGGTTGTGGCCATCACTTGAACATTTTACAATACTTAAACTCAATCAAATTTCAAACCACTTTTCATAGTCTGATATTGCAAAATAATTGGGTGACAATATTATAAAAACGATTGCTTTTTCTTTCACAATTTTACATTCTTGGCCAACGGCGGGACATAAAAGCTAGTTACTTATGAAACGCAACGACTTAAAGGTGACTTTAAATTTATAAAAAACCTTTAACTAAAGAGATTTGATGTTATTGCATTATAGATTGAATCCATTAAGGCTGAGAAATTTTGCTGTGGAAATAAATATGTAAGAAATTTAATGATAGAAGATGTGAAATATTGATTGGTAGTGGATTATTATTCATATAGTATAAATAGTAAAATATAGTCTTATAAAATATACAAAAAAAAAATACATTATGATATAAACACGAACAGACCAGACCAATTACGTTTTAAGTTTATTCTATAGATACTACCACGGGAATTGCTCAGAAGAACTTGCATCTTTGGTCCCTCCTCCACCAACTCGCAACAGAGTCACTCGCTTCACTCAATCGCAGCACCCATTCACAGTGGACCTTCAACATATACGAACAAGCCGCTTCTCGAACTCCTTTATTAATACAGCAGCCCGACTGTGGAACGATCTTCCGAATTCTGTGTTTCCACCTTCGTACAACCCGGGTCTTTTTAAAATCCGTATTAATAAACTCTTTTCTAGATTGCAAACCCCTCCCGACGCTACGTAGTGCGCTTCTTCGGAAGAGTAAAATGGACCCAAATCCTAATAGCTGGCGTCCCCTACGTAGACATGTTAAAAAAAAATTATATTTATCCACAATTATTTCCAAATTCTGAAATAGATTGATGGATACAACTAAAGAATATAAGTAAGACACTTTCAGTTTCAAAATATATTAAATGAATTTCCTTTAGATACAACTAAACGACGAGAATTTTTGAATGTACAAATAAGTATGGGAATTATTCTTAGTTAGATATACAAAAATCAATTGGAGGAACTCAAAACATTGTCCTTCCCACAAATATAAGTTCCTGCATGTATTTCATAATGGAGAAATAAATAAATTATTATTTATTTATTTTTATTATTCATTCATTCATTCATACCATCACGGCACATCCCACAATGTGGGGTAACCAGCGAAAGGCGTGCGGGTGTGCATTGCCTTATAAAAGGGAGCACAACATATCTGTGTATACCCACACACCAGTCTCGTCTCACCTCAAAAGGCACTACATTCATTATAAATATAAATATATATATATAGACAGATGACTAAAACTTAAACTTTTAACTTAATTATAGTATAATACATTTTATTTCCTACTTTATCAACTTATATTATACCTACTTCAGATATTATTATGCACCTAAAAAAAGATTTTTAATAAATAAATAAATAAATTGCGATATTATTATATAAATTGCGATACGATAATATGCTAGAAGAAAAACCAGTTCGAGAATCAGTGCATGAAAAATTTTAGTATCTAAATACAATAGGGTGAAAACTTAAAAAATTATACCTTCCTATATATATAAAAGCTTTCCAAAGCATAAATTTAATGTTTGTGCTATATGTAGGTGAACGAAATCGGTCGTGGCAGGATTCGATCTCGCAACCACTGGATTACTAACCCAGCGCGCTAACCGATCTGCCATCATATATCTAAATAATTTCGATACAGAATAAAATGTAAAATGTAACAGTAAGTTAATTTTGAAAAAAAAAAGATAAATCAACGCCGACTATAAATAATTATGAAGAAGATAGTTTAATTGGCAAGGAAACGAACTAGTTTATTTTTAAAACGTCGTTAAACTGAGAACCGACGATATGGATGAGCAAAAAACACCAAACAAAACAAAGATTTTCACATGGCGGGAGATTGTTATGGCTCCCTTCTGTGAAACTCGGGTTCATCTCCGGATCGGCACAGTGGGCAAGACAGTGCTGGTTGTAGATCACTCGGTTAGGCAGGCGGTGTGGCGCGGCGCGGCGCGAAGTGCACGGGAGGGGTTCGGTAACCGGGAGGGATATTGCCAAGTCAAGGCCAACGAATAATGGAGCTATAATATACTCTCAAACAACATACATACTATATTCATAATACTTACAGTTTATATACACAACACACAATTCGTGTTTACAATGTTACACAACAACAATCTGGTGCTTCTGGAAATGGACATGTTTTTCTTGCAACGGAACACAGAAGAGGGAATCAAAATTATCTGTTTCGTGCAAGAGAATGATACATTCAATAATACAATTTACGTCTGTTTTATGACCGGGACCAGGCAAACATAAACATTAAATTCCGTAGGTAGTTCTTAACACGTTGTAACAAATTATAAATATGATAATATTCTCGTTACAGAACAATGCGACCAGATGCTCAGAAATACAGCCGACGAACGAAACAAAAGTCATAAGACTCATAAGCAATGCTAGGATTACAATAAAAAATATACGAAATAAACACAGTAAGATACAGGAGATAATAAATGTACTTTATATGTACTTTTTTACTATACCTGAAGAAGAAAAATATGCTAAATAAGATCTGACACCGATGTAACCGATGAGAGAACGGAGTTTCGCATCTTCTTCAAAAAACTTAAAACTTGGTCTTGAAAAGTTGGCAGCAAACAACTGGAGTACGTCGCGTGTGGTGCGCAGAGCGTTTTTTTTTACTTGGATGGGATATGTACAAACCGCAAAGTTATTTGCCGGAAACTATTTTGTGTATTTCTGTATTTGTAGTTTATTCTTAGTATAATTTTCGCCAAAAATCTTACTTCTTTTTGTCTTTTTGCTTCGTTGGTTGGTTTAAAACCGAAGGAAATTATAGGTATATCCAGGTCTTTTAAATTATATATCTTGCAACATCCCTACCCGTAGAACAAGACACACTCCTCTTTTCCACCTAACCACTCAGCACACTAACTATGCTCAACATGCAACAATCATACAGAATTTGTTATACTAATATTTGTAATAATAGGCATTTCCAAGAGTTCGACATATTCTTACTAAGCGCTCCCACATTTAAAAATATATCAGTCTTAAAATATCATCCTCATAATCTTATTCAACACTTAATATACTGCACACATTTATATATACAATTTCACAGATCATTAACACAATATCTCACCATAATATGTAACTATTCTTAACTTATCTTAATATACTACAATAACTCCAGTGACAACCTGTAATTGGCTTTAATATTACTCAAATCATCTTTAATTTATATAATTTATTATACGCTGTATGCTGTCTCTAAATAAATAAATAGATAGGTAATATCCCTACCTCCTACTCAGAGTTGAAGAGAATCGCTGAAGACCGAGCGGAGTGAAGAAAGGAATGCATCGCTTTGCTGACAACCAATACCCAAGATTGAAACAGAAGATGTGTTTTAAAAATGCAATAAATGATCATACCATAGAAGACAACTTTAAAAATATGTCCATAATGATTATCTCATACATAGACATTCCAAGAAGATGATTTCATCGGTGAACGTAAAATGAATCAATTAAAACAGACGCAACGCAAAATTCAACGGCAATCAATTAGGTACTTCTGAAATCAGATATAAGATAATCTGACGCGGCTGTTTATAAACTAATTGAGAAATGAAGTTGTTAGCTCGCGACAAACTATTTAGTATACCTACTTAGATTATTTCTGATAAATCGACATAACAATGTGGGTCATCGTGAATGTATGTAAGTTGTAGGAACCTAAAATACACACAAACACTTTGTTTCAATTGTTTAATTAAATAATGACTCAATATTCGATCGGAATTGCACAACTATTGATCGACATGGACGACCGAAACAAAGAAAGACCACGTGGAAGATATGTGGATGTTTGAATAGTAAGTAAATACTAAATTCATGTCCGTGGAGATAATACAACCTTGTGTGTAACATGTTATCTTTTCAGGATAAACAATTCCTATGTATGGTCATATTACATGTTGAGCGGAAATTCTTAAACACACTTTACCAATAAAGTTAAATTCTTGAAACATTTTTATAACTAGATCATTCAAACGAGTAGTTTGAAAAAAAAATTGCACTTACATGATTTATTTATACGGTAGGTGTTAAAATTATTTTAATGAAAGACAAAAAAATCATATATGTAATACAAAAGATCACTTCAAGAAATAGGGTGAATAGAGCACTAAAACCGATAATTATGATGCAAAAAGTCTGTCAGAAGCCGTACGCAAAAATACAGTTTGTCGAAATGGTGTAAATGTAACTGATAAAAAAATACTAGAATTAGGCTTTATCACTAATAAGGACTATGATATTTAAATTTGATTGTGTAAAAATTACTTAGGCTGATACATAAGTGTACTAAACTAGCAATTTTAAGGATTTATATCCGACATGTATACTTTTTTCTTGTAATGACAACAATAAAAACTCATCAAATGAATTAAATTATTTTTTCCTTATCACACCTAGAGTATATTTATTTACTGAATAACGGAAATGAGGTCGAAATAGTCCTGCGATGGGATCATTCGGCCCTGGCGACCTTGGATCCCCTCTCCCCTCTACATGACGCCCCCCTTCACCACAGCCGCCGGCATGCCCTGCTCGTGAAGCCTAGGACCCGCGGTCGGTCCCAATACACAGTACACAGTGCTTCACACACACACACACAACACACCCAGGTTCGTTGTGCCACTCAAGGTGATAGGAAACATTTTATTCGCAACACCGAATCCGAAAACCGGCGAATTAATAACATTATCGTTGTGTATCAACCTGCTAGCTGTGTAGATACCTATATGAAATATTGAGCGAATGACTCCCCCACCCGTTCCAGGCAAACAGCAACCAGCTCCCGAATTCTAAGAAACGAGGCAGGGAGCGTGCTAGTATCACGTACCCATAGTAACGGACACAACCAATCTTCAATCCATGCCGAATTCAATAATACAACAAATCCCTTTAATAAATATCATCTTTCATACCTTATTTCAGATATCAACTATATCCAAATAGACAGAAAAATAATCTTCCAGTGTTATTTATTTCGTCTCTACACTAATTGGTAACTGAAGGATCCATCCATAACTTAAAACAATCACTTTGGGGAATTATCGACGACGAGTTTCGAATTACGTTACAAAATCTACACTAATCCGCCGATTCATAGGGTCTCATATTCTAAATCGGATTACCATTATACCTCCACTCGTTAATTGTCCACGGATTAACCCAAATCTGATATAACAACCACCTATCGGCCATTGGAAAGAGGTGTAAAAGATTTTCTCACCAACCCCAGGATTGTTTTGCAATAATTTGAACAAGTGGCTTTTACGCGCTAGTAATAAAAATGGTATATTTATAATGGGAAATCTCAGTAACAGGTTTAAATAAATATAGAATATATCATACTCTTTAAGTTGTTCATATAATAATTCCATATAAAATATCAAAAACACATGTGTCTGGAGTGCAAATGTATACATATATAAACTGCGAAATAATCGTCAATTTCTATTGTTTAATACATCAAGACTCATGACTCAATACGTGTATTTGTTTGATTCTGATCTATCCGGAAATAGGTACAAAGCATTAAAATGATAATTATTGTAGTACAAAACCAGTAATTATAATATAAATTTGAAGTAACAAAAACATTAAAAAATAAATTAAACCAATTCAACTTGAAGATAAAATGAACGAAATAGCAAATTATAATATGCAAGCGACCATAAAATTGCTTGAATACACGGCAGTATTATTAAATTTATAAAAATATCTAAAATACAACTACAAAAATGACAAAATCTTTGTAGTAAAATTGAAATCGATTATAGTTTATACATAAAAAATATGAGTAGGTAAGGTCCGCAGCGGACTGTAGAGCCAGTGATGAAAATCCAAAGTATGTTATAAAATATATATACATACATACATACATACCATCACGCCGTTTCCCTATTTGGGGTAGGCAGAGAGAACCGAACGCCACTTACTTCTATCTTGACATACATTCATCGCCTCGACAACATTCATACATCGTCTTATACATGTTCGTCTGTTGTTCACGCTTCTAACATTTCCGTCTTTCAAAATATCATTCGGCGGCCCCGGCCTCTCAATCCATTATATTTCCATTATTATAGGAATACATTATATTTCAATAAATAATAGATTCTAAACATTTATTGGAAATTCAAAAAAGATTTTTTTTAATATGTGATCACAGATCAATAATCTATACTCTATGTATGTGATTAATTGTAAATAAAAAATTCAAGGTTGATTCTACTTCGAAAATTGCGATGCAATAGAATGCAATTAAAATGAACCGAGCGTCTAAAAACACAACCAGCAAAACGGTCATGAAATATAAGTCCATTGTCGGTTTATTGAACTGAATAGACGGAAAACTGAAAAGTCAAGGACAGCGCAACGATCGTTGGATGTTGTTTGTTGAGAATCGGGACAAACCTCAATCACGCATAATGAACATAACTAACTTGATATCACTTCACTCTACTACGGAGAGAATATTGCAATATAAATTAGTTAGACATTGAAAATATTTATTGTTTGTCATCCAGAAAGATACGTATTTAGGAGAGTAGTCACGCAAGATCTTATTGCGAATAATGGTAGGTACCTGTATAAAAATTTGCTGTCTCAGCTGACCTAAAACACCAGAAACTCCCGTCGCACATATGATTTAGGACTCCATTACAATGATTTATATTTATTATTTGTATTGAGATTGCCTTCAAAAGGCGAAAAATCTACTGCATTAACTGAAAAAATACGTTTGCATAAAAAAATCTTTGTTTGCATCTCTCGATGATTGAAGATTTTTGCATTAAACGAGTATTGCCATTGTTTTAAATCATGTATCAAGATCCATTGTTGAACAAGCAGGCGTGTATATCACTCTCATAGGTTTCCAACCTCCGCCATGATGCAAATATCAATAATAAGGTGATTAATGCCTGGAAACATGTTCAGCAGTTGTGATGATAATGAATATAGGATGTGATGAACCAACAGACGTCTGGGAGAGGAGGGGTAGGGCCACTAAATATTATTACCACAGTCTGCAAATACAACTTAAACATCACTTTAAAATGCAAAGCATCATCACGTCTTCAAAATATTTGATGAAGTTTTTTGATAGAATTAGGTACAACACCGAAGAAAAATAAATATCTAAAACAACCATAATATTAATATTATATGGAAGATTTTTTTAGGAACAACAAAATAGAAAAAGTTAAACGGGGTTATCAAATTAGTATACAATAAATGTGTGATTCAATAATCAAAGGCAGCTAAGCATTCACTCATCCTATCACAAACAATATGGGGATAAAGATAACATGTGAAAATAAATATAAGTACATAACGAGTAGAAAATAAGTTTCAAACACTACATTGATACAACCTCTAAGTACATGGTACACGATGTACGAAATAAGTGGAGGTTACTAAGCAGATAGGATGCGCGGTGTATTATTAACAATCGTGGAAACCAAAAGACAAAAAATGAACTCAGAAATAAATTGCTAAATGAGATATTAACACGATGCTATTTGTGCACAATTAATGAGGTACGGCTTAAAACCCAAAATACCATCGGATACAAAACTCCTCAGAAACAAAAGAAATCCAAAAATGATGAATAACCACATTAATTTATAAACCTTGTTATAATTAAGAAAATATGACCTTCTGCACACTGAACACAATGAAGGCAGGAGAACATCAACAATAATTATGATACAAAAACAGATCTAATTACACTCTATGTAATATGCAAATTAGGAACAACAAAAACACATTCGCGAACGCAGGAAAATATAAATAGTGAGTGCTGTTTCACTGCTGTAGGCTTCCGAATGTTTATAATAAAAGCATGATATTTATACAATATCAATTAACTTTAGGGGTTTTACACGTACAACATTAATATAACACAAAGCTGGATAATATAGATCCACTGGCGCTGACAAGAAAGAGATTAATGGTCTTGGATAATAATTTCGGATTACGAGAATGGGACACTTTAAGTATAATCTGTCCGATGTAATAACAAAAAATCCTAAAATATTACATAGTTAGCTAATCTGATACGACAACGTATGGCCGTGTTTTAGACACACTCGTACGCCAAGTTAAAGCGACATTTATTATACTAAGAAATTAAAAACGGCAGTTTGAAAAGTTCCTTGAGATTAAACAAACTACATATATGTGGGAAAGATTCGAAAACTTTTGAATCTAGTTCATATTGGATATAGGTACGAAACGTTGAACTCAGATCTTCGAAATGTAGTAAATTGCTATTCGGTTCGGCACATGTTTGAATAATATTCAAAGTAAAACCTGTTAAGATACCCAAGATGCAACTATGAGAGATCACTATAGTATAGGTACCTACATAGATTAGACTTCCTTGGACAGAGGAGGGAAACTATGGATATTGAAAATTGAAATAAAATTCGTTTCAAAATTACAATTTCTTGTGGAAAACTTACAGATTATATAAAACCAAATAAGATAATGCAAAAATGATTAATATAAAGTTGGAAAAAATAGAGAAATTCCTCGTAAAGATAACAAACAAATAATGTAAAATGAATATACGATTCATATAAATTCATAAAGATGTTCCACTACTGCAGCTGCAAGCCGCTAGAGGACACTGGATAGGTGCTAGGAAGATGGAGGTAAGGCGAGGGGTGGGGAAGGTTCTCTAGCGAGATATTTTTTGCCGAAACCCGAGGCAGCAGCATGGTGGATAACAGCACGTATGCAACTCAACCACCATAAAAGGTCCAACGCCAGACACGGCACGCTCCGCTCTGCTGAACCCAATTTGCTCACTTTCATAGGCCAACATCACGGAATGAATGCAACCAGATTTTTTTTACCTAAAAAGCGAACAAGAGCAGATATTTAATAAACATTTTAATAAATGATGGTAGAATAATTTTAATTAAATTGCTTTTGTTGCAAGAGAGCGTCTCCTTTTATGGTGCACCATGATTATGATTTCTTCTATCGTGTCGGCAGCGTCCTAAACTCCGTTCCCAGAACAGTAAGTCAGGATTGAGATGATGCTCCTAATAATAATAATTTATATAGCGCCATTTCTGTGTTTTCACCTCAAGCGCGCTTAGTTGGTTCCTTCCACAACTCCCCTTCGGTGCATTTCGCCCTTAAATGTACATATTTAAATAATTCTACGATTTTATTGGTCTTTGGACAGATAGTTCGTTTCCACTTGAAATAAAACATGGAAATAACAAAAAAAAATCATCTTTCAAGGCATGTTGGCCTGTTATGCTTCCCTCGAATGACGTGAATTGCCAGGTGTACCTACTTCTATTGGTATATCGTTGGCATTCCGTTTAAAACGCACTTTACACGGACGAGATTTTCAACGCGTTTTTCGTAAAACAGAAATGTGTAAAAATTACTCGTAGTTGACAAATCGACATGGCTGGAGTTTGTAAGTGTTGACTTTGACTTTCGCGGTATTTGGCATCTCTCGACCAGAAAGCAACGTTTTAAAATAAAAACGAAAAAGTGAGGATCCAAAAGGAAGTCAAAATGCAAAGTTAAACGAAGAAAACGAGAGAAAGATAAAACACTGTTGAACGAAACGCGGAACAAGCGAAAAATAAAATGTTATTTTTCACATACTTGTAAATAGCATATTTATTTTTTTGTAATTGCAATAATAGGGGTCGCAAATAAAGGAGAAAATAATACTCGTGTAAAGCGATGTTTTGAGTAACCTGTACTGTGGATGCTGTTTTAAGCGTTGAAAACCGAACTAAAGTGCGTTCAAGGCCCTTGTTAGTCGTGGACATCCGGATGTACACAAATATGCACACCAAGTTAACTTCAAATGTATGAATCAAATCTGTGTAATAGCAAAAATGGTGATGAAATTATTAGTAAATAAACTCGGTCGGTAGATTATCATATTCTCTTTCGATTGAAATAAAAATCTTCTTCATCTGCTTTGTAATTTATTTGCCAATAAAAAAAGGATTTACCAATTAAAACTATTTTTACAAGAAAAGCATTAAACAAATTCGAATTTCAAAAAACTCACACAACAGAATTAAGATTATAGAATGAAGATTAAAAACACGTCTTTTGAGGGCACTGGGAAAAAAATCAAAATTAGCCTAAAATAGACTCGTAAAGGGAATTATTGTTTAGAATCATCATTTTTTCTCAGTGAATATGTCTTTTCATTTTTGGGTATGTTTTCAAAATCATCGGTAGTGTTCTTTTTGCATAATTTTTCATTAGTTCATCATTCATTTCTTGTTATTATGTATACGTGATGCGTGGTACTGTCGACTGTCAAAACGCGGGCATTTTGTTTACACTTCACAAATCCTCGGTTGTCACTGTTCAGTTTTCCTGTTTCGCCTCCGTCGGTTGGGGGCTCGCCTAGGATCTTCCGCGGTACTATCAAAACATCCACAAGTGGCCGCAATAACCGGATCCAACTGGTTGTTTTCTGGATCCAAGACTGTAGGAATAACATATTATTATTATTGTTGTTGACGATTTTAGTTTTCATTGACGGAGTTTGGTAGCGATATTGCGCGACAGCGTGGGTGGACAAGTGTCAGTCAGCTCCATCTATTGGCGGTTTGCATCACTTCAATATGTAAACATAATACATTTTTAAGTCGACTTGTATCGCGGTTTGAATGTTGTTTTGACACTGACTGCAGATTGCTCGCAACAGCTCTATTGTGATAGGTATTATATGATAATATACTACTTCATGTCTCATTTTAAAGTCTTATCATATCTACAAACATTCTGATAGCAAAGGTTGGTCTTGAATAAATTATCACAACGTACTTGCATTTAATATTAATAAATTACACAAGGCTAGCCTTCGTTTCATTTTCTCTTTAAATTATAGTTATTTCACGAGAACTAATATTCCAACTGTCGATTTGTTCAGGAGAACTTTGTTCTCTTAACATATCGACAATGTATCAAGCCAGAATACGCGAGAATTGTATGGAGAGGTCTACTTTTTTCACGGCTTTTCCAACTTTGAAGTCAAAAAACACCAACTTAGAGGCTTCGCAGCATATATGTTCCATACACGGATTTACTCAGAATTCGGAGTAGAACATTTCGTGTGTCTGTGTGTGTGTGTGTGTGTGTGTCTGTGTGTGTGTGTGTCCGTCCCCCCCTTATAACTTTTGATCCGCTCAATTTACAGAGCCTAAAATTTCAGAATATATAAACAGTTACAGGCCTACAAAACTTTTATACTCGGAATTTTGAATTTTTGTTTCAGTCAGGGGTTATCAACTTTTGAATTTTTATTTTATTTTTCCATATATCTCAGAAACCATAAACGCTAGAACGCTGAAAATTGGTACAAACATAGACAAATACAAAATCTCAAATTAGTTTTTTCAAAAAAATTCCAGGGTTTCTCAAACATTTTTTATTAAGAAAAATATTTTTTTTATGATAAATTTATGAGTTTAACTGCCTATATTTCCAAAACTTTTACAATTATCGAAAAAAGCCGAAACACCCCAACTAGATAATTTAATTTTCTATAAAAAATATTAACATTGTAGTAGAAGATCTCAATTTTTTTTTAACAATTTTTTTAAAAATTGAATTTAGTGACGACATCGCTTCATACATTTTGTATGGCAGTCGCCTATACCCAATATGTAAGAAGACTTAATAGTTTGATACTTCATCTCCAAACATACATACATACCATCATGCTATTTGCATATTCTGGGTAGGAAAAAGGATCTTCCTCCATACTATCCTATCTTGACATACATACCTACATATGTTGTATAGAAAACAAAATATCTGAAAATATTCAATAATTTGTATCTATGGGTTTATAGTTTGGTACATATTCTTCAACTATATATACTATCGCTATCGACAGTTGGATCTCATGTGTTACATGCAACTAGTATGTATAAAAATATCAGCATTCTTAAAAAACATTAAAAATGTTACATGCACTCTGAATGAAAGAATTTTGAACATAATTAGTTCTGCAGAGAGGCAATATTATCCAACTGTCGATTTGTTCAGGAGAACTTTGTTCTCTTAACATATCGACAATGTATCAAGCCAGAATACGCGAGAATTGTATGGAAAGGTCTACTTTTTTCACGGCTTTTCCAACTTTGAAGTCAAAAAACACCAACTTAGAGGCTTCGCAGCATATATGTTCCATACACGGATTTACTCAGAATTCGGAGTAGAACATTTCGTGTGTCTGTGTGTGTGTGTGTCTGTGTGTCCGTCCCCCCCTTATAACTTTTGATCCGCTCAATTTACAGAGCCCTAAATTTCAGAATATATAAACAGTTACAGGCCTACAAAACTTTTATACTCGGAATTTTGAATTTTTGTTTCAGTCAGGGGTTATCAACTTTTGAATTTTTATTTTATTTTTCCATATATCTCAGAAACCATAAACGCTAGAACGCTGAAAATTGGTACAAACATAGACAAATACAAAATCTCAAATTAGTTTTTTCAAAAAAATTCCAGGGTTTCTCAAACATTTTTTATTAAGAAAAATATTTTTTTTATGATAAATTTATGAGTTTAACTGCCTATATTTCCAAAACTTTTACAATTATCGAAAAAAGCAGAAAAAAAAACCAAACTAGATAATTTAATTTTCTATAAAAAATATTAACATTGTAGTAGAAGATCTCAATTTTTTTTTAACAATTTTTTTAAAAATTGAATTTAGTGACGACATCGCTTCATACATTTTGTATGGCAGTCGCCTATACACAATATGTAAGAAGACTTAATAGTTTGATACTTCATCTCCAAACAAACATACATACCATCATGCTATTTTCATATTCTGGGTAGGAAAAAAGGATCTTCCTCCATACTATCCTATCTTGACATACATACCTACATATGTTGCATAGAAAACAAAATATCTGAAAATATTCAATAATTTGTATTTATGGGTTTATAGTTTGGTACATATTCTTCAACTATACATACTATCGCTATCGACAGTTGGATCTCATGTGTTACATGCAACTAGTAATAAATAATACAAACAGTCTGCTTGATGTTCCCCATCTCATATATTATTATTGTTTGTGCAGGTCTTTGAAATAAATAAAATTTTATTTAATTTCGACTTCAATTGTTGTGTATTTTCGATGGTAAATAATTTCGCGTTTTATACATCCCCGTTAAATTAATTTTACGTTGGGACTTCACCAAAAAAATTATTTACAAAGCTGAAAAAAAATTGAGTGTAAAATTTAATAACGTGTTGTGAAATTATTCAAATATATCTTGAGGAATTATACAGGAGTTTTAGAGGACGTGTTTTATTACGATATGACGTAGGTATTTGATGATGAATTCTTTATCTTTGAATTTGTTTTATAAACTATTTATAATCTGTGTTCAGAAATTAGAATGTAAAATAACGAGCTTTTAATTTTAACGGTCGAGACAGCAAGGATAGTAGAACTCATAATATACTGAAGAAGTATATTATGAAACGTATTAAAGGATGCTGCTAATACCAGACATAATAATATATGGTCAGCAACTCCAATGTCCTGAGAAGGGCGAATAATACTCACGGAGAATCGCTGACAATCATTAAAATAGGGAAATGTTTTTATCTTGGCCACATACTATTCGCTCGAACGAGTGAAAGCGTGGATTGGGCAGAAGAAACTTGTATTTGGTCCAAAATATTAGAGAATTGCTCCAGACTATATGATAGATCTATGAAATTGGGAAGTTATAAGTCCAATATAAAAATGAGAAAGATGGCATACATGGTTCAGCGTAACGATAAATATAGTACACTGCACCTCACCATGAAAGGAAAAATTGATGGTAGTCGCGGTGTGGGCAGGATGTTTTGCCTATGAAACATCAGGGAATGGACCGGAGTCTACA
Organism: Molanna angustata; assembly: GCA_963576475.1. Taxonomy (NCBI): domain Eukaryota; kingdom Metazoa; phylum Arthropoda; class Insecta; order Trichoptera; family Molannidae; genus Molanna; species Molanna angustata. The sequence goes on along the minus strand of OY754968.1, from coordinate 3,096,172 downwards.
GAGTGGAGGAGCGGGTCCGGTTAAGTCAAGTCAGAGTTACCTATGTCAAAAATAGTAGCTGACATCGGTAAGACCTGACAACATGGCACAGAAAGAAGATTATTTATGCTATCGACAGCTTCATGGCATCTAGGTAGGTGTGTAAAGCTCGTCTTGGCATCTAGGTATGTTTTCATACAATTGTAGGTAACTTATTTAATAAAGGTTTATTAGTTTAACACAATCAAAGTAAATGGAAGAAAAATGGATAAAGAATACATAAATGTATCAAGAGGAAGTACATAATTGTCGGGCAAACTCCTCCCATATTTCGTCCATGTTATTTCAATGTACGTATGTACCTAAGTAGGTAGGTTCCTATAAAGCGGAGACTGCAATCACCGACTATATAGCATTCATTGGAGCAACGCGATATGATGATAATATATATATATATATTATGTTGATAGGTAGGTACCTACGTATCGCCAAGTAAAGCTGATAATATTATTATTATGGAGTTACAAGTTGTTATAATTATGGAAGTTGTTGCGATGATATAATCTTAATATACCCCCACCCACCCACCTCCACCCACGCGTCCTCTGTCCGATATGATGACATATTATGTCCCTTAAATCTTCTCTTTATTTCAAATAACTAATTTTACTCATAACTGATAAATACCTAGTTGAAGCAAAAATACAACGATTATTAAATTTCCCTTTAGACAAATTTTAAAGTAAATCAATCTATGTAAGTACCTAAGTTATATAATAAATAAATATTAATTTGAAAATAATTGAAGAACTAACATAATTATTGCATTTGTTTCCTAAAAGTATATACCTAAATTAAATAGTCAGCCTTCGCGGTTGTTGGTTGGATATCTAACTCCTGAGAAGAAGGTCCCGGGTTCGATTTCCGGTGAAGAATATTGTGAGATTATAAATTAATATCGCAAGCCTGTAGATATAGTACTTACCTGTTAGTTGCCCGAGAAGCAATATTAAAAAAAATCTTTTGAGATGATAGTAAAATTGTATGATTTGTGTAGGTATATAGCGCCGTTTTCGAGATATCTACCCCCAGAGCGCTTAAAATTATTAAATTATATTAAAAATAAAACAATATGTTTTAAATTCTACGTATATTTTTCAATTCGTCGATAGCTTTTAATATAATTTAAAATGGAATTCTACTACGAAAAAGTACTTAAAATTATTGTTCAAGTGATGTAATTTTGGCTGTGGTAATTATATGATATAATATTTTTTATTTATCTCAAAAGCGATGTACGTGACTAATATTGTAAAGTAAATAATAAAGCAATTTGTATTTATAAGTCAAGAATATTTGTATGAATATTCAATATGTAATTAGGCATATCAATAATACGCACGCATCGAAATAACGAAGATTTAATCCAATTAATATAAACTGATGTCAAATGGTTATCCAAAGTAAAAGAAAATATTATATTGGAGCTGGCCATAAATGAGATAAGAGAAAATGAATTATTATTTAAATATCAATATCGGCATGTTCAACTGAACGAATAATATATTATGTGGCCTGAGCCAAGTTGAAAATGCTTAACGATATCGCCAAACGCTATTTTTTTGTATGGGATTTGACGTTTGAGAACGTAAAATTTTATATTTATTCATAATTCAGTATTTATTTAATGCACGCTGACACACCTGTCGCTGGTTCCCACACATTCTGGGATATGCCGCGATAGCATGTATATAAATAAAAATTACAATATATAAAGAAATTTGTCAAATTCAATTTTAATGAATAAAATAAAAATAATAACAATTATCTATCTACAAAACAAAAATGTACTCTAAATACACACAAAGAAATATTTATAACGATGAATGATGAAAGTTTGTGAAACAGATTTACTCGTAAGGAAACAAAAGTACATTATTTAATGTATTTTCACTATTATAAAATTCAGACGGATTTTTTTTGTATAAATATACTTTAATATATTTTTAATTATTAAAAAAAATATCAGAATTTCAAATAATTGTATGAAGAAAAGATTGGTTTATTACGAAGGCAGCAAAAGTGAATATAAAATATTACACTCGTATGTTATTATTACATTGAATGCAAAAAATCACCTTGACTGGTGTACTCTCACGTAGTATTTATAATATGTTAGCTAACATATCCTTATCAGACAGTCATTAGGTATGGTGTATGATGTCAAAAAATGCCAACAAAAATAATAAAAAATACTTTGGGTTGATAACACCAACCGTTGCATTATCACCTGCCTCTCTCTCTCTCTCATCGTTCAAAAATTATTTATACATACTAAGACATCAAATATTATTTTCATTTATTTAATTCATTGAATAAGGACAACGTTTATGTTTCGTTTTCCAATAAAAACGCGGACATCTCCGAGAATATTTCTACTTGAATCTTCCTCGACTTACATCCAGAGGAAGACTTACGGATTCTTGGATGTGCAAAGACGCAACCAAATGCAGGCGGCATTGTGCAGGACAGGAGAACATATTACTTAAGGACAAGGAGATCTGCTCCAATAGTCGTGGACTATGTTATAGTATTTTTCTTTTTTTTCTTCAGTAAATATTACTGTAAACAAATGTATTTTTTAGTTTGTGTTCAAATTTTATTTAAATATACCTATCTTTTTATATTTAGTTGCTTCACATATTGTTTTATTAACTTTTTTATTATGTTTTCTTTTTTTGTTTCCTTTTACTTAGTGTATTATTGTTTTTAGTCTCTATGTTTTTTCTCAGTACCTATGTATATTTTAATGTATGTTTGTAAAAGGTAATACATGCCGTATGAGAAATAAATAAATAAATATAACCAGGAAGAAAAAGATCTCCAAATATATTTATTTCGCACTGGACTTATGATGGGAAGTGTTACATGCATGTGTCGCTGTAACAAACACTCTTGTATTAATGTACCTCAGAAGCTCATCTCATTCGCACTTTACGATTGCAGTTATCGGTTCGTGCATCCGTTGGTCCAAGAACAGATATTACGGAGATGACAACACTGTTTGTGGAATACTTTCAACCAAAACCATGTCGCTTTGAAGCGAACGGATCTTAGTCGGGATTACTGTTACTATTCTATAAAATTCTCTCAAATCCAAACCTGCCTGCCACAGTACCCAGCTCTTCGTTCGAAGTACAAACAGCAAGATTATGGAATAGCCTAAGTCCGGATATTGCGTCGTCTAACTCACTTTGTATTTTCAAGAAAAAACGAAAGAAGGAATATTTATCCCTGAACACCTGATCCCGATTTCCTTTCCTTGTCCTTCCATATGCTTTTTTTGCTATGAAGTGTTATTTTATTTTCTTGTTTTAATTGTATCTTAATGTTATATTTATATTATCTTCGTTTTTGCTCTTATTCCTTTATTGTTGTACATATACGATTTTGTCATATTTTGTAATCTGGTTGGTTGGAAGAAATTGACTAATTGCAATAATCCCGCCAGTGTACAGTATATTTGTTTATATTATGTACAGAAAGATAAATAAATAAAATAACTGACTCTGAAATCGGAAGAGTGTAAATTAAATTAATACTAGGTATTAGAGATTTTACGTTGTATCGATTAGATGTAAAAGATTATCTTATGAAATAAAACATTTTTTGTTCATATAACAGATAAAAAATAATGCTATCGTAGATTGAATGATATTTTTTACACACTTTTATTCAATTCACCTGTCCGTACCTACTGTAATTTTACAATCGAATTTTAACTAACATCCCGACCAGTTAGATCTCTGTAACTTTCAGAATTTGTGTATTTCATGATGACAATGCATGTTGAAAGCTTGATCCATTTGATATTTTGATAAAATTGCAAATTATGCATTTCATACAAAGTAAACAATAGTTTTATACTTATTGCATCAAGGGGTAGGTACAAAGTTTTCTTTTAAGTACCATTTATATCGTTTTACAATAGATTATTTTTATTGTTTATTAGATTCGTTTGCTGTATAAAACAATTGTATTTGACATTGGTACTATGAACGTAAACAATCTACAGACTGAAAATTTTTTAACGTGAAGAAAACTTTGAAAAGTGTGTCGTAAACATTTTATTTGATTTTTGTTTATTTATTTTCATAATTATACTGCTCGAAAACAAAACAATGAAATAAATTTCGTAATGACACTAACATTATTGCTGATCCACCGCAACAAAACAAACTCATAAATCGTCACCTGTAAAAACTCGTGATAGTAAAATTGCATTATTTGATGTGAACAACGTAGATGCGACATTCAGAAGAGTGCCAGATACGGTACCTACTCTAAAGAATAACACGATAAGAAATAGGAAGGACTAGTAAATATATAAAAATTTTAAAACTAACTAATGAAACAATCAAATGGATTAAGTGTTTTTTTAAAATAAGTAGACCATTTATATACTGCAGAGTTGGGTGTTAGATAGCAATGACTGCATAGTTAAAAGTTTTGAATCAGCGCCAAAATAAATAACATTGTACCACGTTGTGTAAATGTTGTAAGGAAAACACGGAATAAAAAAACAACTTGACCTGTAATATCTGTACGAAACTCAAAACATTGCAACAAGATTACTGGACTGGACTGGACTGACTGGACAAATAGCTCGGGGAATTTCTGCATGGGGAGACGAAATACTAAATGTCAGACATTTATATTATATGCGAGACATTGTCTCATTAAGTAGATACTTTTAACATTAATATTGTTTAACAATCCAAACAAGTTTTCAATCAAGCAGACATCTTGAATATTAGATGATATTTTATTATAAGCAACGAGCGACGGAATTTGTTGCAGAATACGTTGTGTAGAAATATTTAATTTTATACAAAAAAAATATTTGAAAAAACGATATTGAGGTATTTATAAATTTTATTTTAAAACGCCCCATATGGATTTTTACATAATTATAAAATTAAAACATAGATTTATGAAACATGGAGTAA